>ML349735.1:0-46759 GCA_005239505.1 Nicotiana paniculata | reverse complement strand
TATATATATATATATATATATATATATATATATATATAGATATATATATCGTTGCGGCGTGCAAGTCGATCCATAAATATCCTCACAATTAGGCCCTCGGCCTCACTAAGTCATCAACCTCACAAGCCGCTCGGGTATTTTAGTACAAAAACTCATGGGACTCAGCCCAAAAAAACTTTCATATGTTTAAAATAGAGTAATGAAACAGAAATTAAACATTAAACAGGTGAAAATCATGATTGAGGATGTGCATTCTATGAAAACAGTGTGAGGATAGTAGTAAAATACCCCTGAGGGTTCAAACAGTACGGCACAAGGCCCCAAACATGGCATTCAACCCAAGTTATAAGAGTCATTTCTAAATCACATAGATATCATACAAATTTTATCAAAATATGCAACTTTACAATTGCTACGGGACGGACCAAGTCACAATCCCTACTGGTGCACGCCCACACGCCCTTCACCTAGCATGTGCTTCACCTCATTTAGCAAAATAGTACAAAATTCCGGGGTTTCATACCCTCAGGTCTAGATTTGCAATCGTTACTTCCCTCAAACAAGACAAAAATCTACTCTGCAATGCCCTTGCCGCCCGGCTCGGCCACAAATTGCCCTGAATCTATCCAAAATCAGTATTATATCATTAATACATGATAAAGGAACAAATCTCACAAAAAAATTATCAATTTAAACTAAAATTCCCTAAATTGGCCAAACTAGACCCCCGGGCCCACGTCTCGGAATCCGACAAAAATTACAAATTCCGACAACCCATTCAACCACAAGTCCAACCATACCAAAATTACTAAATTTCGATAACAATTCGGCCTCCAAATCTTCATATATTATTTTCAAATCGCTAGCTCCAAATCCCCAATTTACACCTCAAAAACATGAAATCTAGTCGGATTTGTCACGACCAAAATTCCAAATCCCCGGGATCGTGATGTAGGCAAGCCAATGTTAGAGGGATTCAATATTTAAAACAATTAAAATATAATATTAGGTCTAAATTTATCAAATAAACGAATGACGAATAGTGTGAGACATAATAAAACGAAACTCGAAGCTAATTATAATATCTAGCTACCTAGTGTCTGGAGTCACAATTAACGAACTACTAAAGAATACTACAAGTATTTGGCTGAAAGAAAATACATATGTTTGTTTTGAACTTAAGTAAATCAGTAAATGAATATATGGGAGAAGACTCCAGGAATTTGCGGACGCCAGCAAATCTACCTCGTGTATCTATGCGAATAGTATCAACTAGTAATTCAACTTAGCTCTGGACGGTAGCTGGATCTGCACAAGAAGTGCAGAGTGCAATATCAGTACAACCGACCCCATGTACTGGTAAGTGCCGAGCCTAACCTCGACGAAGTAGTGACGAGGCTAAGGCGGGACATTTATAACATAACCTGTATACAATGTATAATAAAGTAAGAAGGAAATAATAAACTAATTAAACAGTAACTTGCAACAATTAATAAAACAACTCGGTTAACTTTTCCAGATCTCAGCTATAACCAATCCTCACGAAATTTTTCAAGTTTCAATTTAAAATAACGGTAAAAGCAGAGTATGGGAACAATAGAATAAAATAGTAAGTTTTCCAGTCTTTAACATATAATCAGCAAAACATGAATATCCTCCCTTATTGCTCCTTGTTGCGGCGCGTAACCCGCTCCCACCGGTCCACCCTTATTGCTCATCCCTATATATATCACCCTTATTTCTCCTGTTGAGGCGTGCAACCAGATCCCACCTGTCCTTCCTCATTACTCCTTGTTGCGGCGTGCAACCCGCTCCCACCAGACAATCACATCTCTTTATTGATAAAAAAAAAATTCACAATTTAGGTCAAAGCCTTTCGCAATATTTATGTCTTAACAATTATAAGCAGACAGTTTTACTATTCATGAACTTCATCAATTATCATTTCAGAATGAAAACAAGTGAAGTGCATCGTAAAACACTGTCAACCAGCTCAACCATTAATGTACCACAATGAAGTTAAGGAACAATTAGTACTCCCAAATAAGTGAAACAATATCTAACAAACAAGTAGGCAAAACAAGTAGACATGGAGTAAAATACATTGGAAACGGGGAAGGGAACATGCTAAACAGATCATTTAGTGGTGCATAGATACTCGCCAACTCACCTATACACCACACACATGAAATTTCACATAGCATTTAAGTTGGGGATTCCTATTCCCTCAAGTCAAGGTTAAACCAAATACTTACCTCAATTCTGTAGGACACTCACTGCTCAATCACAGCTTTTCCTTTAGAATTTGCCTCTAATATGCTCGAATCTAATCATAATTGCTTCAATAACATTAATCAGTGCTAAAGGAATTAACTTTAATTAAAAACTATGGTTTTCCTATGTTCTCCTATCAAAAGACAAAAATCGACCCCGGGCCCTCTAGGTATAAACTCGAGGTTCGGACCAAAACTCGTTTACCCATTCTCCCCCGGGCCCGGATATACAATTGGTTTTGGAATTCGACCTCAATTTGAGGTCTAAATTCCCAAAATTCGAAATTCCTAAGTTCTACCCAAAAATCCCAAATTTTACCATGAAAGTTCTAGGTTTTTGGTTAAAATCTTGTAAAAAGTTGCAAAGGATTGAAAGAAAGTAGTTAGGAATCACTTACCTATGATTTGAAGAAGTTTGAGTCTTTGAAAAATCGCCTATGGAGGTTTAGGATTTGAGAAAATTCAAAAATGGGTAAAACTCCCGCCTAAAATCCCACTTAACAGGCTGCGATTATCGCAAATGCGATCAGTGGTTCGCAATTGCAAACTCTTTGAAATTCCAGCGGCCTTCACAATTGCGATATAAATGTCGCATTTGCGACATCTGTAGGCCTGCACATTTGCGGCCATAAACTCGCATTTGCGAGGATGGCCTTCCCAGGCTTTTTTCGCCTTTGCAACAATTAATCGTATTTCCCAGGCCTGTAGACTTCTCAATTGGGAAGCCTGATCTCGCAATTGCGAGATCAGAGGCCTGGTGATAGATACCAAATGCACAACTGAGATTTCTAAGTCCTAATCACTCTGTAGCCTACCTGAAACTCACCCGAGTCCTCGAGGCTCCAAACCAAACATGCACGCAAGTCAAAAAATATCATATGGACCTGCTCGTGCGATCAAATCACAAAATAACATTTAAAACTACGAATTCAACCTCAAAACTCATGATTTTCCCAAGAACACTTCAATTTAACTATTTTCTCAACCGAGCGTCCGAATCACGTCAAATCAATTCCGATTCTCACCAATTTTCACAGATAGGACTTAAATATCATAACAATCCTGTACCGGGATCCGGAACTAAAATATGGGCCTGATACCAATGACTTCACACATTAATTCATTTCTTTATTTCCTTAATATTGCAGCGAAACAATTTTTTTCAAAAATTGATTTCTAAAGCTAAGGACATCGAAATTTAATTCCGAGCATACGCCCAAGTCCCATATTTTATTGCGGACCTCCCGAGATCGTTAGAACATAGATCCGGGTCTGTTTACTCAAAATGTTGACCCGAGTCCACTAAACCCAAATTTTAAATTCGCAAAATTATTATTTCTCATACTTTCACATAAAAGCTTTCTGGTTTCACGCCCGGATTGCGCAAGCAAATGGAAATAATTAAAATTAGTATTTTTTTTAAGGCTAATGAGCCCAGAATAGATTCTTAACTTATAAGATGACCCTTTTTGGTCATGACAATCTCCACCTCTAAAACAAATGTTTGTCCTCGGACGGAAAGAGAAAATTACCTGAACTAGCAAACAGGTGGGGATATATACTTTGCATGTCTGACTTGGATTCCTAAGTAGCTGCCTCTCAACAGGCTAACCTTTTCACTGCACTTGAACTGAAGGATAACTTTTTGATCTCTATTGACGAACCTGTCGGTCTAAAATGGTTACCTGCTCCTCCTCATAAGTCAAATCTTTGTCCAATTAGACAGAGCTGAATCTAACATGTGGGATGGGTCACCATGATATTTCCGGAGCATAGATACATGAAATACCGGATGAATTGAGGATAACCCTGGAGGCAACGCAAGTCTATAAGCTACCTCCCCCACTCTCTCGAGAATCTAAAATGGCCCGATATATCTAGGGATCAACTTGCCCTTATTCCCAAATCTCATAACACCCTTCATGGGTGATACTCAAAGTAATACTCTCTCTCCAACCATGAATGCCACATCACAAACCTTACGGTCGGCATTACTCTTTTTCCTAGACTGAGTTGCACGAAGTTGATCTTGTATAACCTTGACCTTATCTAAGGCCTCTTGAACTAAGTCTGTACCCAATAATTGAGCCTCTCCCGACTCAAACCATCCAACTGGCGATCTACAGTTCCTACCATATAATGCCTCATAGGAATCCATCTGAATGCTCGACTGATAGCTAACGGAAACAACTTATCCCAAGAACCTCCAACATCAATAACATAGTCGCGGAGCATATCCTCCAAGATCTGAATAGTACGCTTGGACTGCCTGTCCGTCTGAGGATGGAATGTTGTGCTCAACTCAATCCGTGTACCCAACTCACGCTGAACTGCCCTCCAAAATAGCGAGGTAAATTGCGTACCCCGATCAGAGATGATAGACACGGGCACACCGTGAAGGCGAATAATCTCTCGAATATATATCTCTGCCAACCACTCTGAAGTATAAGTACTTGCCACTGGAATGAAATGTGCTGATTTAGTTAGTGCATCCACAATAACCCAAACAACTTCGAACTTCCTCTGAGTCCGTGGAAGTCCAACAACGAAGTCCATGGTGATATGCTCCCACTTCCACTCAGGAATCTTTATCTGCTGAAGCAAACCATCGGGTCTCTGATGCTCATACTTTACCTGTTGTCAATCCAAACAACGATCCACATAAGCAACAATATCCTTCTTCATCCTTCACCGCCAATAATGTTGTCGCAGGTCCTGGTACATCTTGGCAGCACCCGGGTGAATAGAATTGTAACGACCTGACCGGTTGTTTTAAGAGTTTAAGATTTGTTCGATGACATAAGATCTTGAACAGCTTCAAATTGTGTATATCGACCTGCATGCATGGTTGCATTTAGTTACCGGATGATTCGGAGTCGAATTGGAAGAACGATTTTTGTTTTGGAAGCTTAAGCGGTGGAATTTGGCCGGAATTTGACTTTTTATGTAAACGGCTCTGGAATAAGTTTTGGATAATGTCAACAGCTTCGTATGGTGATTTTCAGCTTAGGAGTGCATCCGGATTTGGACTTGGAGGTCCGTGGAGTAAATTGAGGCAATTCGGCGAAAGTTGGAACATTTGAAGATTGAAAATTGGAGTGGTTTGACCACAGTTGACTTATTGGGATATCGGGGTTGGAATGAGATTCCGAGATTTGGAGTAGCTTCGTTATGTGAGTTGGTACTTGTCTGAAAAATTTGGCGTCATTCCGAGTTGAATTGATAGGTTTCAGCACGAGTTTAGAAGTTTAAAGAATTGGAAGTTCATAAGCTCCATTCATGGTGCGATTAATAGCTTTGACATGTTTTGATGTGATTTGATACCTTGATCAGGTCCGTGTTTGAGTATGGAACTTTTTGGTATGCTTGGACGGGGTCCCGAGGGCCCCGGGTGTGTTTCAGACGAGTTGCGGTTGAATTCCATGGTTGTGGGAAGGCTAAGTTGTTCTGGTGTAATGGAACCTACGGACCTTGGGCGCAGGTGCGATGGTCGTAGGTACAAAGGAGAAGGCGCAGGTGGGAGCAA
Organism: Nicotiana paniculata; assembly: GCA_005239505.1. NCBI lineage: Eukaryota > Viridiplantae > Streptophyta > Magnoliopsida > Solanales > Solanaceae > Nicotiana > Nicotiana paniculata. The sequence goes on along the minus strand of ML349735.1, from coordinate 40,960 downwards.
GGCTAGTCCGGTCAGAGAGTTTATATTCGAGGGTTTTACCATTTTCCCCATATTTTGACTTGTAGAGCTCGATTTTGAGCGATTATTGGTGGGTTTTTCAAGAAATCCGATTGGGTAAGTGTTCTTCATCTAGAATTAAATATATTCCATGATTTAGTCTTTGTAATTGTGTTTTTGGATGAGGAAAATGTTGGGTTTTTTTGAAGAAAATTTCAAAAAACTGAAAAATCATGAATTGAGGGACGAAATGGTATCGGAATTTGGTAATTTTTGTATGGTTGAACTCATATTGGAATGGGTATTCGGGTTCTTGTAAAATTTGTCGGGTTCCGAGATGCGGGCCCGGGGGTCGACTTTTGGAATGATTTCTAGAATTTGATAAACATTGAAGCTTTATTGTCCAGAGTAGTTCCTTATAAGTTTTCCGTGTGTTTTGAAGTTGTTCTAGTTGGTTTTGAGCCGCCCGGAGGCCTTTTCACCCGAGAAGTCCATTTAGAGTACCAGGTTGTCATCTTTGAGGTAACTATATTGCCTAACCTTGTGTGGGGGAATTACCCCTTAGGATTTGAGTCTTCTATGTTGATTGTAGTCCATGTAAGCGAGGTGACGAGTGTGTGCTCTGACTTATTTGTAGAAGGTTGACCCTTTAGGGTTCTTAGGTCCTTTTATCCACCTTGTATGAAGTTGTTCTTGATACGCTTGAGTTCTAAATTGCTAGTTTCACCCCTACATGCTTTGATTAGAGTTAATTGCTTTAGGATTCACCCTTACCGCCTACTTGACCCTGATTTTTACTTAACCAAAGGTTTTACCTCTTATATTATCATGCTATATTTTCATAAACTGCCTATAATTAATTGAATTGTTGAAAATCTCTCATAATTTCTCAACATCATAAAGGGTTTAGATAACTTATATCTTAGTCGACTTGTCCCAACTTGGAATTATTTGACTTGTGTTGGCTTCTTATTGTTGACTTGAATTTTGTGGATTTATTGATTTGTCTTGTTTTTCCCTGGTCAAGTTGTTCTCTTTACACTTAGTATTTCTTTACCGTGATTATTCCTTGTGGACGATATTCTATTGTTTCTTTGTGAATTGAAGATCTTGTATTGATTTATTCGTCGTACCTTGTATTATTGTCATGGTTGCTTTGTATTGGATGTGGTGATGTATGAGTTTTCTGTCGTGTTATAATTGTTGTCTTTGTTTGTTGCACTGCATATCTAAATTAGGACTACAGACGTATTCCGGGAGATCCCCATGTACTGCATATCTAAATTGGGACTACAGATGTATTCCGGGAGATCCCCCTGTACTGCATATTTAAATTGGGACTACAGACGTATTCCAGGAGATCCCCCTGTACTGCATATTCAAATTGGGACTACGGACATTTTCCGGGAGATCCCCATGTACTGCATATTTACTTTAGGACTATGGACGTATTTCGGGAGATCCCCCAGCATTGCATATTGTTTTGGCACTACGGATGTATTTCGGGAGATCCTCTGTATTGTGTGATAAATTCGGAACTACGGGACGGGATCCATGTAGATTTTATCAAAGAAATTATGTTTGAAAGAAAATTATTTGGAAGTCCAATTGAAAAGAATTTATCTTGAATAAAACTATGTTGAAGGACATTCCTTTGGAAAAGATATTTGAAAAACATTTATCTTGAATAAAACTATATTTGAAGGACATTCCTTTGGAAAAGTATATTTGAAAAGCGTTTATGTTGAAGAAAACTATGTTTGAAGGACATCTTCTTTGGAAAAGTATATTTGAAAAGCACTTATCTTGAAGACAACTATGTTTGAGAGACATCTCTTGGGAAAATATATTTCAAAAGAATTTGAATTAAAAAGGACCTTAAAGCTTTCAACATAAAAACTTGAGGGTGAAAGTTTACACTTGAAGATTTTGACCATTTTATTGGAATTTGTAGCTAAGACCTGATGTGGAGACTAATGTAGAGCTGAGTTACTACTTGCCCTTATTGTGTTGTCATTTCCGGACTTGGGCTGTGTTCCCCTCCATCCTTCGGTGTATTATTTCGGTGATCCGTTATTGTCTACTATTTTTCTTCCTTATTGTAGTCGTTCTGTTGCTAGTCATATTGTGTAGATAATAGATAGAGGTTATGTTTTTGTTATCTCCTGTACTTATACTTGTTCAGTTTATTAGACCAGTGGGTGTCTTGACTATTCCTCGTCACTACTTCACCGAGGTTAGTCTTGATACTTACTGGGCACCGCTGTGGTGTGCTCATACTACACTTTTGCACGTTTTTGTGCAGATCGAGGTATTGGTCATTAGTAGCTGTGCAGATTCTTGCTGAGGAGACTCAAGGTAGACCTGTCGTCGCGTTCTCAAGATTCAGAGTCACCTTCCTATTCTGTATTTACATTATTTTTACTTACTTCCAAACAGTTGTATTTAGAAGTTGTAGCAAACTCTGTAAAGCTTATGACTTGTACTATCGGGTTTTTGGGAATATGCTCATTGTATAAAGAATTCTTTATTTCAGAAAAATATTTGATTTTACTTATAATTGTTGATATTCCATGAATATTAGTCTTACCTAGTCCTTAAGACCAGGTGCCATCACGATCCCCAACGGAGGGAAATTTGGGTCGTGACTAGTTGGTATCAGAGCCCTAGGTTCATAGGTTCTACGAGTCATAAGCGAGTTTAGTAGAGTCTTGCGGATCGGTACGGAGACGCTTGTACTTATCTTCGAGAGGCTACTGAACTATTAGGACAATTCCATTTCCTTCATTCCTACCGTTTGAGTTCATTGATCTTGAAGTTTGAAATGTATCATTCTATTCTCTCATAGATGGTGAGGACACGAGCCGCAATTCCTTATGATGTTACCCCCGAGATAGATGTCCCTAGGGGCAGATGTAGAGGTCGACGAGGAGCACGTACCGCAGTTATGACACCTACCAGAGTAGTCGTTGAGGTGCCGCCAGCAGTTCCAGTTAGGGGGCAGGCACCGGAGGCACTTATTGTTACCCTCGGACTTCAAGAGACTTTAGCATAGTTCCTGAGCATGTTTGGTACATTGGCTGAGGAGGGGTTATTTCAGGGATCACCAGCTACTTCACCGACTGGGGAATGAGCCCAGGCTCCCACCGTCCACACTCCAGAGCAGTGACTTCACGTTGGTCAGGTTCCAGGTGTCATGGTGACACAACATGTGGTTCTAATTCAGCTCATGGTCAGAGAAGCAACATCCGAGGGAGAGCAGCTTAGATTTGCAAGGTTCAAGAGATATAACACTCCCACATTCAGCGGATTGGCTTCAGAGAGTGCACAGGGTTTTCTGGAGGACTTCCATAGCATCCTCCACACTTTGGATATTGTTGAGACGAGTGGGGTTGCTTTTACTACGTTCCAGCTTCAGGGAGCGACTCTTCAGTGGTGGCGGGCATGTGAGTTGGGTAGCCTGGCCGAGTCAGCTTCACTTACGTGGAGTCAATTTTTAGAGATGTTTTTGAGAGAGTTTGTACCCCAGTCCCTTCGGGATGCATAGTGCGCAGAGTTTGAGTAGTTGCGCCAGGGCACTATGTCAATATTAGAGTAGGCCATCAGATTCAATGATTTGGCCAGGCATGTACCTGCGTTAGTCGCTATAGTTAGAGGGCGAATCCGTAGATTCACTGAAGGGCTCAGGCATGATATTTGGTTCAGTATGGCTCAAGAGTTGGAGTCGTACGTGTCATTTCAGCAGGTAGTAAGGATCGCTCACTGGTTAGAGGGCATGTGGGACCGAGAGCGAGAGGAGGGACGAGATTAGGAGAGAGAGTCCAGGGAGGCGAGGAGGTAGACCGGAGAGATCTATTGGTCCTTATTTTGGAGGTAGGGTTTTTCACGGTAGAGGTTTTGTGGGTCAGCCAGTTCAGTTTGCATTACCAGCTTCGCATGGGGTTTCAGGTACGCATGGGTCTCGGAGTACTCCTATTGCACAGTTTCCACAGCCACGCCAGCAGAGAGGTTGTTTTGAGTATGGAGATACCAGTCACAGGGTGAGATATTGTCCTAGGATTCATGCAGGTGTGTCACAGCAGGGCATTCAGGTGAGTAGAGGGCGCCCAAGAGGGCTAGGCCCAGCCCATTGATGTGTTTTGTATAGTACGTTGGAGGCCGTTGTGCCAGATATTATCATACAGGTATGTTTTGATTTGTTTCATAGGGGCTCCATTCATATTTCATTATGGTTCTGCTGGCGGGATGACTTCCCTTATTTGTCGCTTCATTCATGAGCGAGTTCCATGCTTCCACTCTATTTTCGTGTATGATCATGTTGGGAGATTCTCTGAGTGTTAGCTCGTGTCTATCATTTGTTTCTATCCGTTATTGAGAGATATGAGACTAGTAGTAAATTGATGTTATCCAGTACGGTAGGCTTGATGTGATTCCTAAGTATAGAGGTTACGAGTTGTGATTATTATGCTCCACCGGTGTGGGAGCCAACACGTGTTGTAATTTTGTTGAAGGAAGTGACTTAGTGAAAAGTTTCAGTTGGTTTGTGATTTAAAGTTGAGGGCGAGTCCCTCGTGATCCCTTGTGATTCGATATGTTTGAACCGCGCTGAGTACACCTGTGGAAATTATATCAAGATGGGATCCTTGTGATTTGTTTATGTGCTTTAAATTCCTTCCCAATTATATTGTTTTATGGGTTAGCATTGATAGAGAGTTGTGTCTATTGGTCTTGTTTGATAATTTCCTTATGTGTTCCTCTTTTCATATTCAGTCATTTTCGTTTTGTGCTCCTTGTGTTTTAGCTTGTGTGGTGTGTGCCCGGTGGTGTTAGTTGTGTCTTGGTGATTCGTGCGTCAGAGTATGAGGTCTTCGTGTTTATTGCATTATTATCAGTGTTATGGAGGTTTGAAATAGAGTTCTATCAGATATGAGGCCAATTGTCGGTGCTGGATTGATTTCGGGTAGCTATTGTGATCAGAAGTGTTATTAAGGGCCTTTTTATGGTGTGTTAGGTTGTGTGGTCGTACCTTGTGGGTGTAGGACTGAGTTGATGCTACTGGTTGAGACTGATACCGGATATGGATTTAGAATCGGGTCATTTGGAAATGAAGAGAAGGTGAGAATTTGGGTCTGAGGCTTATCGGCGTTGGTAGAAAGGCTAAATCGCAGTTGATATGGTGTCTTCGGGCTTATGAAGATTGGGGTGATGTGGGATCACCCGCGGGTGTATTTTTGAAGTGTGCATCAGTGAATTGAAGACTTTGAGGAAAATCTTGGCACATTCGAGGACGAACGTTTGTTTTAAGAGGGGGAGAATGTAACGACCCGGCCGGTCGTTTTAAGAATTTAAGCTCTGGTCGATGCCATGAGGTCTTGAACAGCTTCACATTGTGTATATCAACCTACATGCATGGTTGGATTCAGTTATCGGAGGATTCGGAGCCGAATTGGAAGAAGGATTTTTGTTTTGGAAGCTTAAGTAGTGGAATTTGGCCGGAATTTGACTTTTAATGTAAACGGCTCTGGAATAAGTTTTATATAATGTCAACAACTTCGTATGGTGATTTTTATCTTAGGCGTGTGTATGTATTTGGACTTGGAGGTCCATGGAGTAATTTAATGCAATTCGACGAAAGTTGGAACATTTGAAGTTTGAAAATTGGAGTGGTTTGATCACAGTTGACTTTTTGGGATATCGGGGTCAGAATGTGATCCCGGGAGTTGGAGTATCTCCGTTATGTGAATTGGGACTTGTTTGCAAAATTTGGCGTCATTCCGAGTTGAATTGATAAGCTTCGGCACGAGTTTAGAAGTTTAAAGAATTGGAAGTTCATAAGCTCGATTCATGGTGCGATTCATAGCTTCGTCTTGTTTTGATGTGATTTGAGACCTTCAGCGGGTCCATGTTAGTGTATGGAACTTGTTGGTATGCTGGGACGGGGTCCCGAGGGCCCCGGTTGTGTTTCGGACGGGTCGTGGATGAATCCATGGTTGTGGGAAGGCTGAGTTGTTCTGGTGTAATCTCACCTCCGAACCTTGGGCGCAAGTGCGATGGTCGCAGGTGCGAAGAAGGAGGCGCAGGTGCGAGCAACGATGGCCTGGGCAGTCTCCGCATATGCGGATAAATGGAACACACGTGCGGCTTTCGTCCCTACATGCTTTGATTAGTGCTGATTGCATTAGGATTCACCATTACCGCCTACTTGACCCTGATTTTGACTAAGTCAAAGGTTTTACCTCTTCTATCGTCATGCTATATTTTCATAAACTGCCTATAATTAATTGAATTGTTGAAAATCTCTCATAATTGCTCAACCTCATAAGGGTTTTAGATAACTTATATCTTAGTCGACTTGTCCCTAATTGGAATTATTTGACTTGTGTTGGCTTCTTATTGTTAACTTGAATTTTTTGGATTTATTTCTTTTTCTTGTTTTTCCCTGGTCAAGTTGTTCTCTTTACACTTAGTATTTATTTACCTTGATTATTCCTTGTGAACAATGTTCTACTGTTTCTTTGTGAATTGAACATCTTGTATTAATTTATTCGTCGTACCTTGTAGTATTGCCATGGTTGCTTTGTATTTGATGTGATAATGTACGAGTTTTATGTCGTGCTATAGTTGTTGTCTTTGTTTGTTGCACTGCATATCTAAATTGGGACTATGGACGTATTTCGGGAGATCCCCTAGTACTGCATATCTAAATTGGGACTATGGGCGTATTTCGGGAGATCCCCTTGTACTGCATATTTAAATTGGGACTACAGGCGTATTCCGGGAGACCCCCCCNATGTACTGCATATTTTAAATTGGGACTAGATACCTATTCCGGGAAATCCCTATGTACTGCATATTTACTTTGGGACTACGAACGTATTCCGGGAGATGCCCCAGCATTGCATATTGTTTTGGCACTACGGACGTACTTCGGGAGATCCTCTGTATTGTGTGATAAATTTGGAACTACGGGACGGGATCCATGTAGATTTTATCAAAGAAATTATGTTTGGAAGAAAATTATTTGGAAAGTCCAATTGAAAAGCATTTATCTTGAATAAAACTATGTTGAAGGACATTCCTTTGGAAAAGATATTTGAAAAACATTTATCTTGAATAAAACTATGTTTGAAGGACATTCCTTTGGAAAAGTATATCTGGAAAGCGTTCATGTTGAAGAAAACTATGTTTGAAGGACATCTTCTTTGGAAAAGTATATTTGAAAAGCACTTATCTTGAAGACAACTATGTTTGAGAGACATCTCTTGGGAAAATATATTTCAAAAGAATTTGAATTAAAAAGGACCTTAAAGCTTTCAACATAAAAACTTGCGGGTGAAAGTTTACACTTGAAGATTTTGACCATTATATTGGGATTTGTAGCCAAGACCTGATGTGGAGACTAATGTAGAGCTAAGTTACTACTTGCCCTTATTGTGTTGTGATTTTTGGACTTGGGTTGTGTTCCCCTCCATCCTTCGGTGTATTATGTCGGTGATCCATTACTGTTTATTGTTTTCTTCCTTATTGTAGTTGTTCTGTTGCTAGTCATATTGTGTAGATAACAGATAGAGGTTATGTTTCCGTTATCTCCTGTACTTATGCTTGTTCAGTTTATTAGACCAGTGGGTGTCTTGACTAGTCCTCGTCACTACTTCACCGAGGTTAGTCTTAATACTTACTGGGCATCGTTGTGGTGTGCTCATACTACACTTCTGCATGTTTTTGTGTAGATCCAGGTATTGATCGTTAGTAGCTGTGCGGATTCTTGCTGAGGAGACTCAAGGTAGACCTGTCGCCGCGTTCGCAGGCTTCAGAATCACCTTCATATTTTGTATTTCCATTGTTTTTACTTACTTCCAAACAGTTGTATTTAGAAGTTGTAGCAAACTCTGTAGAGCTTATGACTTGTACTATCAGGTTTTTGGGAATATGCTCATTGTATAAAGAATTCTTTATTTCAGAAAAATATTAGATTTTATTTATTATTGTTGCTATTCCATGAATATTAGGCTTACCTAGTCCTTAAGACTAGGTGTCATCACGATACCCAACGGAGGGAAATTTAGGTCGTCACAAGAACACTTAGAACTGTGACCCTCCTCAAGGATCAACTCACGAAGCCCATCAACATTAGGCATGCATATACGACCCTGAATCCTCAAAACACGGTCATTTCCAACTGTAACCTTCTTGGCACCACTGTGCCGAAATGTGTCTCTAAGGACCATCAGATGCGGGTCATCATCCTGCGGATCCCTGATACGCTCAAATAATGAAGACCAAGTGACTGGAAAGCTAAAACACGACTGGGTGAGATATACAACCTCACGAACTTATTATCCAAAGTGTGAATGTCTGAAGCTAACGATCTCTTACCGATGGGAATGAATGCAATGTTGCCCATACCCACTACATTCCTACTCAATGCATCGGCCACCAAATTGGCCTTCCCTGGATGATACAATATAGTGACGTCGTAATCCTTCAATAAATATAACCATCTCCTCTCTCTAAAACTAAGATCCTTTTGCTTGAACAAGTACTGGAGACTGCGATGATCTGTGTAAACCGCACACGTCACATTATAAAGATAGTGCCTCCATATTTTCAATGCGTGAACAATGGCTGCCAACTCTAAGTCATGGACAGGGTAATTCTTCTCATGGACTTTCAACTGCCAAGATGCATATGCAATCACCCTACCCTCCTGCATCAATACCTCTCCAAGCCCAACACGGGAGGCATCACAATACACCGTGAAAGATCTCGAACCTGATGGTAACACCGACACCGGTGCTGAAGTCAAGGCTGTCTTGAGCTTCTGAAAGCTCACCTCACACTCGTCCAACCATTTGAATGGAGCACCTTTCTGAGTCAATTTAGTCATTGGGGTAGCTATAGATGAAAACCCCTCCATAAAACGGCGGTAGTAACCCGCCAAACCTAAGAAGCTCCTGATTTCCGTGGCTGAAGTGGGTCTAGGCCAGTTCTTGACTGCCTCTATCTTTTTAGGATCTACCTAAATACCTTCTGCTGATACGATGTGACCTAAGAAAGCTATTGAATCTAACTAGAACTCACACTTTAAAAATTTAGCATATCACTGACTATCCCTCAAAGTGTGGAGCGCTATCCGCAAGTGCTGCTCATGCTCATCCCAACTGCGGGAGTATATTAGAATATTGGCAACAAACACAATTACGAAGGAATCCAGATAAGGCTTTGAAAACCTGATTCATCAAGTCCATAAAGGCTGCTAGGGAATTAGTCAAACCAAAAGACATCACCAGAAATTCATAGTACCCATACCTCGTCCGAAAGGCTGTCTTAGGAACATCGGACGCCCTAATCTTCAATTGATGGTAGCCCAATCTTTAATCAATTTTCAAAAACACCCTGGCACCCTGAAGCTGATCGAACAAATCATCAATTCTTGGAAATGGATATTTATTCTTGACGGTGACTTTAGTCAACTATCGTTAGTCTATACACGTCCTCATCGATCCATCTTTCTTCTTCACGAACAAAAATGGTGCACCCAGGGCGAAACACTAGGCCTAATGAAGCCCTATCAAGAAATTCTTGCAATTGTTCTTTCAATTCTTTCAACTCTAATGGGGCCATCCGGTATGGAGGAATATAAATGGGCTGAGTGCCAGGAGCCACATCAATGCAAAAATCATTATCCCTGTCGGATGGCATCCCCGGCAGGTCTGCCAGAAACACCTCGGGTAACTCACGAACAATAGGCACCAAATATATCGAAGAGACTTCAGTATTAGAATCACGAATATGAGCCAAATAAGCCAAACATCCCTTCTCAACCATGCGACGAGTCTTGGCATAAGAAATCACTCTGCTGGAAGAATGACCAGGAGTCCCTTTCCATTCTAATCGAGGCAACTTTGGCAAGGCTAATGTAACTGTCTGGGAGTGATAGTCCAAGATGGCATAATAAGGCGATAGCCAATCCATGTCCAATATGACGTCAAAATCGACCATGTCAATAAGCAAAAGGTCTACACTAGTTTAAAGACCTTCAATAACGACCACACACAAACTATACACACAATCTACATCAATGGCATCCCCCACGGGCGTAGATACATAAATAAGGACACTCAAGGAATCACGGGGCACAACCAAATACGAAGCAAAACAAGATGATACATAAGAATAAGTATACCCTGGATCAAACAAAACTGAAGCATCTATATTGCAAACTGAAATGGTACCTATGATAATGGCATCGGAGGATTCCGCCTCAGTTCTGGCTGGAAATGCATATAATCAGGGCTGGGCCCCGCCACCCTGAACCGCGTCTAGGAGGACCTCTGATAGGCGGACCTCCACCTGTAGCGGGCTGGCCTCCAGCCCTAGCATCCTGACCTCCATGTCTAACAATCTGGCCCCTACCTCTGGCTATCTGACCCTGGCTGGGCAGGTGGTAGTGCAGCTAGTGCCGGAACTATAGCACGAGAACCCTGGTACTGATGCTGATTACCCAAAAATCTCGGACAAGCTCTACGAACATGCCCATATTCCCCACACTCAAAGCATCCTTCCTGACATAGAGGCTGACTCTGACGAGTCGGCTAATCATGATAATAACTCTGCAGAGGAGGTACTCTGATAGGAGCTGATGGTGCCCTATAGACTGGCTAAGCAGAAGGAGGTGTATAAGAACCACGACCACCAGAAGTACCATGTGAAGCCTGAAGTGCTGAATGGAATGGCCTGGAAGATGGCCTCTGCTAAAATTAAACCCGCCTCCAGATGAGGCACCGTTGAATCCCCCGGAATAGCGAGGCCTCTTGTCTGACCCCTGACCTCCCAATCCGAGAACCATCTCGACTCTCCTGGCCACATTGGCCGCATCCTGAAAGGAAATCTCGCTCCCTGTCTTATTATCCATATGCAACATGATGGGCTGAGCAAGGCCCTCAATACATCGCCTGACCCTCTCTCTCTTTGTGGGCAACAAAAGAATAGCCTGTCGAGCTAAATCCATGAAGCGAGTCTCATACTAGGTGACAGTCATGCTGCCCTGTTGAAGATGCTCAAACTGACAGCGGCGCTCCTCTCTAGTAGTGATAGTTAGAAACTTCTCCAAAAAGAGATGCGAAAATTGATCCCAAGTCAGGTGACCCAGCTTGTATAGTCAACAAATAATCCCTCCACCATTTCTTGGCGGAACCAGTCATCTGAAAAGCGGCAAAGTCGACCCCGTTGGTCTCCAAAATACCCTTGTTCCGAAGAACCTCATGACAACTATCAAGATATTTCTGAGGATCCTCTGAAGTAGCACCACTGAAATGAACAGGGAAAATCTTGATAAAACTGTCCAGTCCCAACAAAGCATCGGAGGACATAGTTGCACCACCAACAAGCGCTGCTGCAGCAACTGGTTGAACTACCACAGTTGGATTGGTTGATGGGGTATGAATCTATGGAGTGGTCTGATCAGGATTGTGGGTAGCAGGAGTCTGGACCCCTAATCTGGCCTGAGATACGGCTGCTTTCACGGTGAGTGCGCCAGTCTGGGCTACACCCTCCATAAGGCCTACTAATCGGACCAAACCATCCTGAAGCACCGGGGTAGCAATAAACCCTTCTGGGACCTGATCTGGTCCTGCTGGAACGGTCTGAGATGGAGCGCCCTCATCAATCTCTATCTGGGGCTCCGCAGCTGGAGCTGCTGCTTGGGCAATGGGCTGAGTCCTGCTCCTGCCTCGGCCCCTGGCAGGGCCTCGGCCTCTTATCCTAGTAGGAGTTGCTGCTGCTGGAGGACCTGATTGTTGAACAGCGGAAAAGGAAGCACGTGTTCTCGCCATCTTCGAGAGATTAGAAGAGTTCAATCAGTATTAGAGATAACAAGAATCACACGATAGAGTATAAATAAAAATTGAGTTTGTTCCTAACTTTATATACTCTGAGAGATAAGTACAGACGTCTCCATACCGATCCTTCAGACTCTACTAAGCTTGTTCGTGAATTGTGTGACCTAGGCAACCTAATGCTCTGATACCAACTTGTCACGACCCAAATTCCAAATCTCGGGGATCGTAATGACGCTTAACACCACACTTGCTAGGCAAGCCAATGTTAGAGGGATTTAATATTTAAAACAATTAAAATAAAATATTGGGTCTAAATTTATCAAATAAATGAATGTCGAATAGTGTGAGACATAATAAAACGAAACTCGAAAAGCTAATTATAATATCTAGCTACCCAGGGTCTGGAGTCACAATTCACGAACTACTAAAGAATACTACAAGTTTTGGCTGAAAGAAAATACATATGTCTGTTTTTTAACTTAAGTAAAACAGTAAATGAATATATGGGAGAAGACTCTAGGAATCTGCAGACGCCAAAAAATCTACCTCGTGTCTCCATGCAAATAATATCAACTAGTACTTCAACTTAGCTCTGGCTGGTACTTGGATCTGCACAAGAAGTGCAGAGTGCGATATTAGTAAAACCGACCCCATGTTCTGGTAAGTGTCGAGCCTAGCCTCGACGAAGTAGTGACGAGGCTAAGGTGAGGCATGTATAACATAACCTGGATACAATGTATAATAAAGCAAGAAGGGATAATAAACTAATTAAACAGTAACTTGCAACAATTAATAAAACAACTCGGTTAACTTTTCCAGATCTCACAATGAAAATAACCGGAGTGTATCGTAAAACACTGTCAACCAGCTCAACCATTAATGTACCACAATGAAGTTAAGGAACAATTAATACTCCCAAATAAGTGAAACAATATCTAACAAACAAGTAAGCAAAACAAGTAGACATGGAGTAAAATAGATTGGAAACAAGGAAGGGAACATGCTAAATAGATAATTTGGTGGTGCATAGGTACTCGTCACCTCACCTATACACCACACACATGAAATTTCACATAGAATTTAAGTTGGGGATTCCTATTCCCTCAAGTCAAGGTTAAACCAAACACTTACCTATGATTTGGAGAAGTTTGAGTCTTTGAAAAATCGCCTATGGAGGTTTAGGGTTTGAGAGAATTGAAAAATGGGTAAAAATCCCGTATAAAATCCCACTTAACAGGATGCGGTTATCGCAAATGCGATCAGGGGTTCGCAATTGCTAACCCTTTGAAATCCCAGCGGCCTTCACAATTGCGATATAAATGTCACATTTGCGACATTTGTAAGCCTTCGCATTTGAGGCGAAAAGCTCGTGTTTGCGAGGATGGCCTTCCCAGGCTTTTTTCACATTTACGGTGAAATCATCGCATTTCCCAGGCATGTAGACTTTGCAATTGCGAAGCCTGATCTCGCAATAGAGGCCTGGTGACAGATACCATATGCACAACTGGGATTTCTAAGTTCTAAACTCTCTGTAGCCTACTCGAAACTCACCCGAGCCCTCGGGGATCCAAACCAAACATGCACGCAAGTCTATAAACTTCATACGGACCTGCTCGTGCGATCAAATCACAAATATAACATTTAAAACTATGAATTTAACCACAAAACTCATGATTTTCTCAAGAACACTTCAATTTCACTATTTTCTCAACCGTACGTCCGAATCACGTCAAATCAATTTTGATTCTCACCAAATTTCACAGATAGGACTTAAATATCATAATGAACCTGTACCGGGATCCGTAACCAAAATACGTGCCTGATACCAACGATTTCATACATTAATTCATTTCTTTATTTTCTTAATAATCCAGCGAAACAATTTTCTTCAAAAATTGATTTCTAAAGCTAGAGACCTCGGAATTTAATTCAGGACATATGCCCAAGTCCCATATTTTATTGCGGATCTCCCGAGATTGTCGGAACACATATCCGGGTCCATTTACTCAAAATGTTGACCCGAGTCAACTAAACCCAAATTTTAAATTCTAAAATTATTATTCTCATATTTTCACATAAAAGCTTTCCGGTTTCACACCCGGACTGCGCATGCAAATCGAAGTAATTAAAATTAGTCCCTTTTAAGGATAATGAGTCCAGAATAGAGTCTTAACCCGTAGGATGACCCTTTTGGGTCATCATAATATTATTAGATGATAATTCAATATTATGGAGTAGAAATGATCACAAGTGGCTTACCTCAAGATTACCCATGATTTCTTGCTCAAAAATTTGCCCCAAGCCGTGTTCTTTCACCAAAAAAATGTTAAAATGAGCTAAAAAATGAACAACTTTAAAAACTCGATTCTGGTCGCTAAAATCCAATTCCTGTCGCTAAAAGTGTCAAATCAGGTTGCTAAAGGTGCACACCAGATCTGATGCACTAGCAGTCTTTAATTTCAATAAAAAGGCTCTAACTCCATCATACGAACTTGGAATTTGATGACTCTTGTTCCTATGAGTCACAAATAATAATACGAACATAGTCCTTCAATCGAAACTCAATTCGGAGCTCATTTGCCAGTGTGATACCCATTTTGCTTGTTAAACAATTAACTCATTTTTCGCGTTAAAAACCCAATCCCGACTTGATGAAATTAGACCAAACTTTCCATATCACTCCTATAATTCATTATCAAAATCCCGGAAGTCTTGAAATCAAATTTCGATCTCTAGAACTAAAATTGGACCTTTGGATCATTACATGATTATGCTCAAAACGACAAAATCTTCCAATACTTATCTGAGCCTCATGGGACCCCAACCAAGTATACTAACAAGTCCCATAATATGACACGAACTTAGTCGATGCCTCAAATTACATCAAACAATGTTAAAACTGTGAATCACACCCTAATTCAAGCTTAATGAAATTAAGAACTTCCAACTTTTATATTCGATGTCGAAACCTATCAAATCAAGTCCGATTGACCTCAAATTTTGCACACAAGACAAAAATAACATTACTAACCTATTCCAACTTCCGAAATTCCATTCCGACCCTGATATCAAAATTTCCATTGCCGACTGAGAAACACCAAACTTTTAATTTCACCAATTCAATCCTAATTCTACCACGGATCTCCAAATCACATTCCGGACGCGCTCCTAACTCCAAAATCACCAAACAGAGCTAACCAAATCATAAAAATCCAAATCCTATATCGAATACTAAAAAGTCAAAACTTTCAAATTTAAAGCTTCAAGTTGAGAATTGTTCTTCCAAATCTATTTCGATTATCCTGAAAATCAAAACCAACGATTTACATAAGTCATAATGCATCATACGGGGCTAGTCATGCCCGAGAACTAGCGAGCGAAGTGCAAATGCTCAAAACAACCGATCGGGTTGTTACATCCTCCCCCACTTAAACATATGTTCGTCCTCGAACGTGCCCAAAGTTGTTCCGAAAACCCAATTTCTTTGTATCCTTACCATGCATATACCCGGGGGTGATCCCACATCACCCTATCCCATATAGGTCCGACAACACAACATAACTGAAATTTCACGATTCACCCTAGCCCATAACCTTAGAACCAATTTTCCACTTCCAAAATTATCTGTAAGATCAGAATCTCACATCCACACACTGAATAAGTCTGAACACATTGTATCAAGCCATAACCGCAATTAAAGATGAAAATCACATGATATACCACACAACTCAAACACTCATAGTGATAACTTCTAATCACAGCAGCTGCTCAAACAACCCAATTCCGATAATAAACCTCTTATCAAACCAAAGCCTCATTCCAACACTTTTGTATAGTTCCAATGATGAATGAAACACGCAGAAAGTCATAACCATTTCTCAGATCAACCAGTCATGGAGCTCCCTCTCCTTCGGCAAAGACTATAGTAAATTTCTAAGTCGGATCCCGATATAATCCTTCCAACATGCTGAAATCGAATCCGATAATATTCAATCTAGATCCCAATGAGCTCATCTCATCCAACACGATTTCTCTACTCATCGATACAATTTAAATCCACAACCCGTGCGACTTGCGCACCAATAAGCAACAATCCAAATGTACTCAAATCATGGAAAAATGACTCAAATGAGAGAGTTGTACCGCAAGCTCACCAGTATCACCACAACACAATGTTGAGAACCCATCACACATCGTAGAATCAAAACACATGAATCTAACCCGAAGGATCATACCTCCACTTAACTTCGCTGCAATGTGCGACCCTATCCAAACATTGGTCCACATGAGACACCTCAAGTAACCATGCTCAAAATCATAAACCACACGTAATTTGATGTCTAGTACCAAAAGTAAATCACCATAACCACAAAGAAGTAAATGACAATGCCATGCCAGCCCAAAAGAACATATCCAATGCAATCAATCATGCAACACCCAAATACCCGTCTCACTCAAATTCTGCTATAAATCCCAAATAGAACCGCACCATATGTGCATATAACCAACAATCACAACTCCTCGCAACACAGAAGGGTAACTCATAGATCACTCCAAAACATGAATAAGCTCAATGACAATCGAATGGTACAACCCTCAATAATAGCAATTCGGAGTCAACAATTCCAACCTGGTGCAGAACACACATCCATACTGGGCCTACCAATGAACCCTAAATCAACTCTGGTCACCCGAAACAGATAAATAACTCTCCGAAAGTTCATAATGACTTAATCATGGCACATACTAACATCTGACTAGCTTTTCTCATATCTTCACAGTCCATCAAGAAATAACCTGTTTATGAGAACTCCCAGTCTCAAAATCCATAAAGCGAACGAATCATCATATATGTTCCCAACTCCACCACTCGAATATATAACACACCTATTGTAACGACCTGACCGGTCGTTTTGCATTATCGAACCCCGTTCCCCAAAAAGAAACTTCTCATAGTAGCTTATTATGACTTATGACTTGCGGGTTACTGGTGGTTCGGGATTCGAAAGTGTTTAGAGTGCTATAGGAACACTTGGTTCCTTAAGGTTGGCCTTTAAGGCCAAGTTTGACTTCGGTCAACATTTTTAGTAAACGACCTCAGAATTGAGTTTCGACGGTTCCGGTAGCTTCGTATGTTGATTTTGAACTTGGGCGTATGTTCGGAATGGGTGTTGGTTGACCCGGAAGCTTTTCGGTGCCCAATATTGAAATAAGAGTTCCTTAGGTTCCAATTGTGGTTTGGGACGTGTTTTTGAGTTATCAAGGTGCGGATGGAATTCTGAGACCGAGAATAGTTCGTTATGTCATTTATGATTTACTTACAAAATTTGGTGTCATTCCGAGTAGTATAGGTCGGTTCGGCGCGTTGTTAGGGAAGTCAAGGAAACTTAAAGTTCCTAAGTTTGGTTCTAGGGGTTTTGAGGTGTGATTTTGAGTTTTAGCATTGTTTTGGGTGTTCATAAGGCTCGAGCGAGTACGTATTATGATTTGGGACTTGTAGGTATATTTGGACAGGGGCTCGGGTGGGCCCAGGTGCCTCCCGGACACCACACGAGGCCAAAAACCAGCTGAAATAGTTGTTGGTGCACCTGTTCTGGTGTGGTCGCAGGTGCGGTTGCCCAGTCGCAGGTGCGGGACCGCTCCTGTGGTCCCAGACTCGCAAGTGCGACCCCCAGCGGGCAGCCCATTTTTGCAGGTGCGGAAAAAGTTCCGTAGAAGCAGAGACGCATGTGCGGTCTCCTCTCCGCAGGTGCGGGCCCAGGATTCCTCATCCATTTCCACAGGTGCAGTCCTTGAGCCGCAGGTGCGGAACCACTGTCAGGCAGTGTGTTTCTTAAATACGGGATTCTTCATTGGTCTCTTCATTCCTTCCTCCATTAAAACACTTTGAGAGCTTGGGAAAGGGGCTCCACGATCCAACCACTGTGAGGTAAGCCCAAAGTTGGTTTAATTCATGAACTCTTAGTTAAGTTAACCTTCTTAATTAGTAAAAATGAAGAATTGGGTAGTAACCTAGGGCTTTCAGGAATTTAGAGAATTACGCATCAATTAGCTATGAAATCAAGTAAAAATCATGTATTAACAATTCTTAGGTTATGGGTGAGTGGTTCCTTCGTGAATTTTCGGAATCCGAGCGTGCGGGCCTGGGGTGAATTTTGGGATTTCTTCAAGAATTATGATTTTACTAAATAAGTAGGAGAATTTCCATACTTTGAGCATAAATTGATGTATTTGTATAACATTTGGCTAGTTTCGAGTCCTCGGGTGTAGAGTTCGGAGTTTCGGGCGCGTTCTTGGTCCGGGTAGTAGATTCGACAAGAGGAGAGTCTCCTTTCTAACCTTGTAAGGGGGAACTGTCCCCTAGATGATTTAAATGCTATATGTGATAATTGTGGGGGCTACGTACAAAGTGACGAGAGTCCGTACGTAGCGGCTATTACTATTATGTTCGGATAGTTAGGCCAACATCATTCCTTTTGTTTTACTTGATATGAACTACATGCTTAATAAATTAAATGCTACAGGCGTCTTATTTCCCTGAGGTCATGGAATTTGAGAAAACTTGTAAGGAATTGTTCACTGAAAAGTAATTTAAAAAGGAATAATGTGTGTGCATGTGACCGCTTCACAATTTACATTCCGCGAGCGGAGTGTGATTTCCCCCACTCTTATAGGAACGGGTCGTACGCCACGGAGGATTGAGTGATGCACTTTTGGTTTGTGCATTCGATCCTCAGCAGTGCATAGAGAGGATTACTTTATGGCAAAGATGCACTTTTGGTTCGGGCCGTTCGATCCTCGGCAGTGCATAGACGTGAGTACTTTATGGTATGGTGCACTTATGGTTCGGGCCGTTCGACCCTCGGTAGTGCACGAACATGACTATCTTATATTGGCTCACGCCTGTTCATGATTGCTTTTGATTAAAAACTTAATCTAATAAGAAAGAACCCTTAGTAAATTGAGTGTTGGCTTGCCTGACCCTGCTGTTGGGCGCCATCACGACCTAAAATAGGATTTTGGGTCGTGACAACATGGTATCAGAGCGCTAGGTTCACGTAGGTCTCACAAGTCACGGGCAAACCCAGTAGAATTTTGCGGGTCGGTACGGAGACGTATGTACTTATCTTCAGGAGGATATAGGGTGTTAGGAAACCTCTCTTTGTTCTTACTCTATCATGCAGTCGATGATTTACTAAATTCATTCTTCTATTCTCTCACAGATGGTGAGGACGCGTGCATCTGATGTTCCAGACCCGAGAAGGGCCGCTACCCCCTTTGTCCGAGGCCGTGGTAGAGGCCGGGGGAGGGCACCGGCCCGAGGTAGGGGACGAGGGAGTCCCAGAGCTATTTCGGTTCCACCACCAGGGGACCCTATCATTGAGGAGCAGGATGAGGTGTCTCCAGTAGACTTCATGACGGCGCCAGGCTTCCAGGCAGTCAAGGGCCGTATGATGAGATTTATGGACACCATGTCCCAGGATGGTTTATTTCCAGTAGATCCTGCCACTTCACAGGAGGGAGGGCGAGTCCAGGCCCCTACTTCCCATACTGCAGGCCAGACAGCAGCATTACATCATACCCCGGTACACTGCCCGTGGGTCGGGTCCAGCCTAATGCAGCAGCACCTGAGCCCAGACCAGCTGCGGACGGTGATTCGCAGAAGCTATTGGATAGATAGACTCGATTGCACCCTCCAGTATTTGGGGGTGAGCGAGGCGAGGATGCCCAGGATTTTGTGGATAGGTGCAAGAACAGACTGCACAACATGAGGATACTAGAGTCCCATGGAGTGGATTTCACTACCTTTCAGTTGGAGGGCAGAGCTCGTAGGTGGTGGAAGTCCTATATTCTCAGCAGGCCAGCAGATTCTCCTCCTTTCACTTGGGAGCAGTTCACACAGATGTTTCTAGATATATATATCCCACCCTCTGAGAGTGAAGAGTTGCGGTATCAGTTTGAGCGGCTAGAGCAGGGACAGATGTCAGTGACAGATTATGAGGCCAGATTTTTAGAGTTGTCTCGCCATGCACTCATGATACTACCTACTGATTCAGAGGGTGCGGAGATTTGTGACTGGGTTGCATCCAGGTATTAGGGACACCATGGCCCGAGAGGTGGATATGGGTACTCCTTATCAGCTCGTGGTATAGATTGCTTCTAGGATCGAGGGGTATCGGTCGAGGAACAGGGAGTAGGGGCAGAAGGAAAAGAGGGATAGATTCTCCGGAGATTTCATAGGTGCCCCAGCTAGGGGCAGAGGTCAGTTTAGCAGTGGTCAGCCCGGCAGCCTTTTATATTCAGCACCTCTACCACCTCCCCAAGGTGTTCCAGCGAGGCCTCATTTCAGCGCCATGCCAGAGCGTTCCTACCGTCCTCCAGCCATTCAGAGTTCACCCAGTGGTTATCCCAGTCATCGGAGATCCTCCGACCCCTACTTTAGTGTTATGCCAGAGGGACATCGCCCTCCGGCTGTTCAGGGTTCTTCTTCGGGGCAGCAGACTATGGTATCTGGCAGTTGTTACGAGTGTGGAGAGCTAGGTCATATGAGGAGGCACTGACCCAGGTTTTGGGGCAAGGCTGCACAGCACGGTTATCAGCCCATGTGTCCGGCACCAGCACTCCGGCCACCTAGAGATGGAGGACAGTTCAACAGGGGTCTTCCTAGAGGTGGAGGCCAGTCAGGGAGAGGTCAGGCAGCTCTTGTTCACTCTGGTGGAGCTCAGTCTTCCGGTACTCCAGCTGGATTTTATGCCATTCCGGCCAGATCAGATGCAGTGGCCTCAGACGCGGTGATCACGGGTATCATCTCAGTATGTGGTAGAGAGGCTTCAGTATTATTTGATCCATGATCCACCTATTCATATGTTTCAGCATTATTTGCTCATTTTCTGGATGCTCCTCGCGAGTCCTTGGGTTCTCCTATATATTTGTCCACTCTTGTAGGCGATTCTGTGGTGGTAGACTGGATTTATCGGTCTTGTGAGATCACCTTCTGTGGGTTCGAGACTAGATCGGACCTGTTGTTGCTTTACATGGTTGATTTTGAGATTATTCTAGGCATGGATTGGCTATCTCCTTATCATGTCGTGCTAGATTGCCATACCAAGACAGTTAATTTATCCATGCCCGAGTCGCCTAGGCTGGAGTGGAGGGGTTCCTCAGTCAGTGCAGCCAGCCGAGTTATTTCATACATGAAGGCTCGGCATATGGTCGAGAAGGGTTTTCTGGCCTATTTTTCTTATGTGAGGGGCACCACCGCCGAGTCTCCGACGATTGATTCAGTGCCGGTGGTTCGAGAGTTTGCTGATGTATTTCCTCCAGACCTTCCAGGCATGCCTCCGGACCGTGATATTGATTTCTACATTGATTTAGCTCCAAGCACCCAGCCTATATCTATTCCTCTGTACTGTATGGCTCCAAAGGATTTGAAGGAACAGCTTGAAGAGTTGTTAGCTATGGGGTTCATCAGACCGAGTGTATCGCCGTGGGGTGCTCTAGTTCTATTCGTGAAGAAGAAGGATGGGTCCATGCGGATGTGTATTGATTACCGCCAGTTGAACAAGGTTACCATTAAGAACAAGTATCCTTTGCCGTGCATCGATGATTTTCTTGACCAGTTGTAGGGTGCTCGTGTGTTTTCTAATATTGATTTGAGATCGGGATACCATCAGTTGAATATTGGGGCTTCAGATGTTCCGAAGACTGCTTTTCGTACGACATATGGCCACTATGAGTTCCTGGTGATGTCCTTTGGCTTGACTAATGCCCCAGCAGCATTGATGGACTTGATGAATAGGGTGTTCAGGTCGTATATTGATTCATTTGTCATTGTCTTAATAGATGACATCTTGATTTACTCACGTAGCCTGGGTGAGCACGAGCAGCATTTTAGGGTTGTGCTCCAGACCATTCGGGAACAGAAGCTATATGCTAAGTTCTCCAAGTGTGAGTTCTGGTTGGATTCCATAGCATTCCTGGGGCATGTGGTATCCGGAGAGGGTATCAAGGTTGATCCTCAAAAAATCGAGGCAGTTCAGAGTTGGTCGCGTCCTACTTCAGCTACAGAGATCAGGAGCTTTTTGGGCCTAGCAGACTATTATCGCCGATTTGTGGAGGGGTTCTCTTCTATTGCAGCTCCATTGACCAGATTGACTCAGAAGAATGCCCCGTTCTGATGGTCTGACGAGTGTGAGGCGAGCTTTCAGAAGCTCAAGACAGCATTGACCTCAGCACCAGTTCTAGTATTGCCTTCCGGTTCTGGGATGTATACAGTATATTGAGATGCTTCGCGCGTTGGCTTGGGGTGTGTGTTGATGCAGGAAAGGGGAGTTATTGCTTATGCTTCGCGCTAGCTGAAGGTTCATGAGAAGAATTAACCTGTGCATGATTTGGAGTTGGCAGCGATTGTTCATGCTCTTAAGATTTGGAGGCACTACTTGTATGGAGTGACTATCTTATGACTCCGGACATGACTATCTTATGACTCCGGAGTGACTATCTTATGACTACGGACATGACTATCTTATGACTCCGGTCGGTTGTCCTTACCCTGCATGCGCATGATTTATTTGTTACTAAATTCATGGATATTGATCTGACAGATAATTGGGGGGAAGGTGAAGTAGTAATTGTTTTATTCATTCTCTGTACTTCCTTGGATTTCAGTGCCATATATATAATTGTTGCTTCACTGCCTTTACATGCCTACTGTTTCCATCATATTCTGTTAAATTATATTGTTGGACCTTAGTGAGTGTCATGTCGACCTCTTGTCACTACCTCTTCGAGGTTAGACGGGATACTCACTGGGTACATATATATTTATGTACTCATGCTACGCTTTTGTACTTAATTGTACAGGTTCTGAGGCTGGTGCATCTGGTTGTCGTACCGGAGCTTGACTTTGATTATAGACGGACCTGACTTCACGATGAGCTGCTTTTCTCCTGGCGATCTCCAGCAGCACCATGGGGTTTCTTTTGCTTATTTCCCGTCTATTTCCTTTAGACAGTAGGACTGTATATTATATCTTTTGTATATTTTGTTAGTATGCCTGTAAGAATTGTGACACTAGTTTCTGGCACACACGTGATAGTTATTATGGATTTCGGGTTTGTATATATATTGGCTCACGCCTCTTCATGACTGCTTTTAATTAAAAACTGGCTAATTATCCTTGTCGATTCATGTTTTATGTTTTTAAAAAAACTGAGTGTATGTTGAGATGTTTAATCTAATAAGAAAGAACCCTTAGTAAATTGAATGTTGGCTTACCTGACCCCGCTGTTGGGCGCCATCACGACCTAAGATAGGATTTTGGGTCGTGACACCTCTAATACTCAATCATTCCACGAGGGATACTCCTATAATTCTTCTGTGACGCCAAGCAAACATGAATATCAGCAGTCGATCCAACAAGAGAGCGCCGCAATACCAATAAAGTACCCTTAACTCAAACACATTGCCCTTTCTGAAATGTGTACCCTCATCAACGCGCATTAATTAGTGATATCATTTACCTAGTCATCTGAAACTGTCCATGCTACCTAAGAATCTATGACCTTCCTTCCAGAACTGAACGGTGACCTCACCCATGCAAATCTCAACCCTACACAACATACCGCATATACCATGCCATCCTATGATAAATATGAGAACTTCATAATCCATTTCGAACCACAAGCAACTATGTATTCAACTAGACACGAACTTTCCACTTGATTCCATCTAGAAGAAAATCACTATACATCACATGCTCCTCATGCCAGTAGAAAATGTACATCTCTAACCGTGGTAGAATCCATCAAGGACTCTCTGAATCCCATTTGCACAAAACCAAATCATCAGGACTGAATCCTTCTAGCTCAACCAAGCTACGCAGGTAACCAAAAATCCAAGAGCATTGCCACGAGACACCTGCAGAAACTCATTACCTCATAAGAAACCAAATAACTAATCATATCCCATACCATGCCGATCCAGCCTACTACCAAGTTGTCCTATATATCCAAGTTCCTTCTGAATTACCTTCAAATTGATACTTCTCCTTTCCATAATATAGCAATTCTCAACCCAGACTCACCACACGAGACCCAAGCATAAAACCACACCGCCTAAGGCAAATAAGCCGTTGAATAATCTCTCAAATATCCCCAAAATCACCACATTAAAAATACTTACCCTGAAGAGACTTCCTGAGAATCTAAAGCCATCACCTTCATCTTCCTGATACTGATATGTCGAATCCATAATAATATAGAAATGCCATAAGTCTTGACACCCTCCAATGTAAACTTCAGTTTCTAGCCAAATCACAACCTTAAGATCCCCTAATTGTTACATATACATCTGATACGCTCAAATTACACCTTAAAATGGTATAAAGCGGTTGAAGTCAAATATAATAACCCAACAAGGTTGGGGTCGAATCCCATAGGGAATAGGTGTGAAAAGATTACTTTGGTAGTGCGGATATCAACTTAAATCATATCTCTATTCCGTTAATGTAACAAGATATGGGAATTGATTTTTGTAATAATTTAATTGCAATAGTGACAAGTATGATTAATTAGAGTTGTAATTTATGTGATTAACTAAACCAAGGTTGTGTCCCCTTCAATGAAGTGTAATGCTAATGGGCATTAATATGATATATTTTTAATGGAAGGCTCTTTAGATATGCAAATGATTTCTAAATTACCACCCAATATTTCCCAATAATAAGGTAGTATTTCCTCTTTATGATTTTCCCAAATATAAAAGAGTTACAATGAAGAGTAATCAATTAATGCCAAATAAAACCCACTTATTCCTAAGTGATTTTGTTAAACAAGGTTTAAAGCCTTGATTCTTTGATATTTACTCCTACCAATCCTAACTCACTTTTCCAAGCTAAGAAAGAATTAATGGCACTTGTCAATGTTTGCAACCACCAACAATAAATGAAAAATGAGAAGTAAATAAATACCAATCAACCATTATATATATATTCAATGTTAAATACCCAATAACATAACACCCATTTAAGGTCCACAACCTTAGTATTTAAGACTAGCTACTCGTGCTTAAAGACAAAAAGATGAAAGTATTTAATGTCATGAAGCTTACAAAAATGGAGGAATCTTCACTTCTAAAGGTTCCAAAAGAGAGGAATATTCAAAGTGTGTATTGTAGCTCTAAACCAGACAAGGCTGACCCACAATACCCCAATAAATCTATTTATAGTGGGCTCAAGCTCGGGGTCAAAAAATGGACAAAATTGCCCTTCCAGGTCTACCATGCGACAGCATTCCTGTCGCATAACAAGAATGCGGTTCGCATTATTCACGAACCCATCGCATATGAAAATCCTAGGTTCCAGGTGCGTCGCCGCATAGTTGATGTGCGATTCGCATTTTTGATATGCGATCGCAGAGTTGCATCGCGTTTCTGAGCTTGGCTCCTGGCATTGGAGATTTGCGGTACATTCTGCGTGTCGCAAACTAGTTATGCGATCGCATAATGAACCGCATTTTTGCTCTAAAATTTTTCCAAACATTCTGTTGAACTGTGCGATCCATTGTGCATTCTGCGGTCCGCATAGCCGACATGCGTTCTCCTCTTGTTAATTATGCGATCGCATTTTGCTCTTTTCCTCACTTTTTCAACTTTTTGATCTCTTTTCCATGTTCTTGAGTGTTTAAGCCTCATGCATTGCAAAACATCAAAATTCCATAAGTATAAAAGGTAAGTGCTCGTAGAAACAAGCTACAATCTAAGCAATTTGGTACTAAATGTGTCGAAATTCTCCGTGACATCAACACCCCCAGCTTAAACTCTTGCTTGTCCTCAAGCAACTAAAACGACTCTATCCTAATTTAGACTACAACTACAAGACCGGAAACAATAATGACCAAGGACGGTAATAATTGCTAGTACCACAAGCATGCATTTTCATTTATTTACCCTTCAGGAACAGTCACTGCTATTTACAAGGAAATTAATCAATTAGTGAACTTTGAGCCTCGACCAATTTGACAAAATGTTACTCTCAGCTGAGTGCACTTGCATCTGACTTCAAGAACTCAACTACTGTCAAACCTCACAGTTCATGTGCCCTTACCAGAAAGAAGGTCCCAACTCACAATATTTACAATGACATCAAAAAGGGACATATTTACAAAGACACTCACTCTCACAAAGAGTTTCAAGTGTTACAACACATCATACCATAGGCTTGCCCTTATTTTAATTTGTTGCCTATTTAAGAAGTTGGAGATCCCATAAGGACTTTTTAAGCTTGTAATATAGGCTTAGGTAAGGGTTGGATAATCATTCGGGTACAAGTGACTACACCCTCCTTGAACACTACTCACAGTTTTCTCTTTCAGTGCCCTTTGCTTCCTTTCAAACCCCATAACCTCACTGGCATTTAGTTAGAAACATAGAACTACTTGAAATACCTCACTAAATCTCTTCAAAGCTCCNTTTTTTTTTTTTTTTTTTTTTTTTTTTTTTTTTTTTTTTTTTTAAGCTTCAATAATTTTTACATGAATCTTTTAAGGTATATATTTTACACTCAATGCACAACCTTACCAATCTCCACTTTGAAACCAAACACCCAACTTAGGCTTTTTTTGCCTCATTCTCAATATTCAAGTAGGGACGGGTTCAAAAGAGGGAATTATTTTACAAAACGGGAAAGGTTTGTAATGAGGTGTCCAACAAAAATGCTAAAGGATAAAATGGGTAACTAGTGATAATCATGAAAATATTGGGTAGCTTGAAAGGCTTAATGGGTTTTCCAAAATCACAAAGAATGCCTAAGGTCATTTCTCCAACTAAATGTACTTATTATTAGCATCGAAAAACCAACTGGGCAAGTTCTAGATGACAGAAGTAAACACAAGAATTATTGATACAAAATCTAACACACACGGCACATGACTGTTTGGCTCAACATGGTTTTAGCTCACAAGTCAAGGCTTGACAACTCGAAGATTTCATCATATTTACATGTATAATTTTAAGTACACATAGAGTCAAAAAGCGAGCCTCAAGTTCACACAGTGGATTGCCTTTTTTTTTACGGAAGGGTATAGGTTATTTACAAACACACATGCTTGAGACTAGATTCTTACACCAAACCGGCCAATACGTGTCATCCTACTGCCATGGTTCTACTTTTACACCCTTGGAAAAGAACCTGGCGAAGAAAAACCAAGGGGAATTCATTGTTAATTACTACTGAAGACATGCATAGTACTATCTACTTGTTTTTTTTATATACACACAGATAGCATATATACGAGGACAATACAAGTTAATGGTCAACAACATAAGTATGTACAAGAGTTTACCGATAAACTTGAAAGATCACATATAACACAAAGGGTAAACAAGTACAAAAGTTTGAGGAATACACAAGTTGTCACAAAATCTTACGAATACAAGGCTACCCTTCCACCCCCAACTAAAAAGAATGCATTTTCCCCAATGCATAAGAAACATAAAACAGAGCCAGGGGCTCCCTGGGGCGCACTAAGCGCTACGGGAGTCAGTAGCCTGCGGGGTGTCAGAGGGGTCAACGGTTGCCAGTGGAACTGGGTCTGCTAAAGTCCCAGCTGGAGGTATGACTGCTACCGGTGGTGGAGGAGCTTCTGAAAATACAGCTGGAGGGGTGACGGCTGCTATAGGTGGAGAGGTCTCCAAGTTTCCAGAAGCTGAAGAAGGGGTCTGAGAGCTGCTGGCCCCGCCTGCTGACCGCGAAATGGCTGAGGATGTGACTGGAGCAGCTCTGTGAGCTAAGTTTATCTGTATCGCAATCCGCATCTGAGCATCATCTTCCTCCTCTGCAGCTGTGGTGACGGCAACCCCCTTGCCCTTCTCCTGAGGGCCCTCATCATCATCCGACCCTGAGTAAATAGCCTCCTCGTCATTCTCTTCATCCTCGGACGTTGTAGAATGTCCGGAATTCTCCCCAGAAGGTATCTCACTTGGTGCAGAGGGAGGTGGAGGCTGCGAGGCTCCAACAGTCGGGGTTGTCTGGGTTGTCATTAATGTAGAGAAGTCAAGATCCAGCCCAGTCTCAGAAGTGCCCGCTCCCTGCTCTCCTTCCTTGGGCAGGAAGTACAAGAAATCAAACTCCAAATTTTGCAGCTTGTGGATCTTACTCTTCAGAGTAGTCACATCAGCACGGAGCATTGGTAGGTCTCCAACCTCACCACGCTCTATCTTCTCAATCCTAGCCTCGAGGCCATTTAGGCGACCCTCGTAAGATATATGTTGTTGTTGTAAGGCCTTCACTAATGACTGAATGGGGGTCAGGGACTGCCTGATAGTATGGTAAGGTCCTTCAGGAGATTTTCTACCTTAGCATTGGTATGATGAGCTAGGAGACCAAGCTGTGAAAGAACTGGTAGTGCAACAGGTGGCGGAGCACTGGCCCTAGGGGTAGGCTGTGGAGCAGCAGTGGATGCCTATGCAGTCTAAGGTGCCATAGGAGTCTGGGATTCGGAGAGGTCTACCTCGGTAGGAATCTGAATCTGAATATCTGGAGGAGTAGCAGCAACCTTTGGCACCGCATCACTAATGCGAGTGATGTCGATGTCTTTCTCCGCTTGGCCTTTCCTGTCAGAATGTGGCATCAAAGGAACCTTTGAAACCCTACAGGGGGTTGTGATCAAGCATGGGAAGGGGAATGATATCTGTTTCTACCATTCTCGGACTCCTATCTCCCTGAAGATGATGTCACTCACATCAATCGTGATCCCGGTCATAATGCAAACAATGAGAATAGCTTTCTCAATGCTTATTTCTGTCTCATTTCTGGTTAGGACCAACCGTGAAGTGACGAAGCTGAGCCAGAATCTCCCCTCTCTTGTAAGATCCTCCTTGTAGATTTTGTACTTAGGGTCAATCCAGGATGGGGTCCCTCTGGAAATCACAGATGCAACTCGCCGTCTTTGTTGGTTAATTTGGTAGTATACTCAGCCGTGCTCGGGCACACTGTTGAAAAGTAATGAGCATGGATGGCTGTCGTGTGACATGGTACTTCCTTCCCCCGAACCAAAACCTGTTCATTGAATATCTTGTTGCATTTGTGATGAGCATTCCTGGAGGCCCCATAGGAGGCATAGAATTCCCTCACGATTGTTTCATTATACTCCTCGGGCAGCTCTGTGAAGCACTCCCACTTTCTAGCCTTGATGTTTGCTAGAATGTGGGGATATTTTTCTTGGAGGCCATTGAGACTCAACTGCTTCTCTGCCAGTATCTTTTGCTTTTCAAGCCCCGCTTTATACAGAGATCTGGAGTTAGGGAGTGGGAACCTGAGCTGATCATCATCACCCCGTTTCCTCCTTGACTAAGTCATTAGATTAACCTCCGACAAAGTTTCCTCCTCATCAGACTGGGAAGAATGTTCATCAATAGATAGTGGAGGTGCTTGACGTGAACGTTTTGCCGGAGATGCTTTCCGTAGTGAGGAGGCCCTTTTACTGGCTGAAGGTATATGTTTGTGAGGCATATCTGCAAATAAAAGATGTGTGAGTGGTGTAGCAGACATTAGAAAAATTTTAACTGCAAAAATCCACTATACGACAGGTTATGCGATCACATAACCACTATGCGGAACGCAAACCTGTGGCAAAGTTGCTAACTGCTTGAAAGAATCAATAATGCGATGACATATGCTATCGCATATCCATTATGCAGTTCCCATAGTCATCGCAAAATTAAACACAAAAAATAGTGATACCACTATGTGATCGCATAACCTACCGCAAAGGTGAGTCTGCGATCGTAGAGCTATCGCACACAACGAGTTGAACTGGGGCTTACACTGTGCAGGTCTGCGACAGCTCTGTGGATTGCATATCAGCTATGCGATCGCAGAGCTGTCGCATTGTGGTCGCTCCATCACTTGACCTAGGGTTTAGAATGTGACTGAGAATGCGGTCGAACAACGAGTATGCGGACCGCAAAACTAATCGTCCTCAAAGCTTTACGTAACCCATCAATGGCTATTCGACTTTTACTACCTACTAATCCCCTTCCTTTTACGAGCAGACGCACACCCAGAGATAACAGGGAACCAAACGTGCAAAACCAAAAGGATCAACCGATTTCACTGAATTTAATCCTAGACTAAACAAAATTTACCAGGGATTGAGATGAGAAGAGAGAAACGTACCAGATGAGGATGAAAATGAAGCAAGAAACAAGATGATACTCCACAGATGTTGTTTTGTGCTATGTCGTTTCTCTTTCGTTCGTCGTTCTTCCACTCTTTATTTTATTTTATTTTTTATGTTTGTTTTAGTGTTCTTTGTGTTAGTGATAATGTACGGTGAGTGAGAGTGTAGGGGATTAGAAATGCGAAAAGGGTAGGGCACTTACATGGTCGATCTGCGATGGAAAATTGGCCGCATAGCTTAGTATGCAAACGCATACTGATTATGTGGAGGTATATTCATAGGCTTACCCATGGTTCATAATGTGATGCACTATGCAATCGCATAACGGAAATACGGTCCGCATAGTGCACGTTGGCATCGCATTTCATCCATCCAAAAATGCCAAACTCCTGCCGAGGTCTGCGATAAGAATGTGGTCCGCATTGTTCAAATGCAATCTCATTTGTGTCGCAAACTGGGTGAAAAAAAAAAATTCTTAACCACCTGCACTATAACGCACTCTTTAAATTGCTCAAAGAACTCTATTTACTCAAAAACCAAATTTAAAAGAGACAAGAGTGTTACCACACATGGGTTGCCTCCCATGAAGCGCTTGATTTAACGTCGCGGCACGACGAAGTTGGTATTCTTTTGAATTCACTCATTGATAGGGCAAGGACTATCCTTGAGAACCAATTGCTCTACCACATGCCTCTCTTTATCTGTGCCCAGGTAGTGTTTGAGGCGTTGGCCATTTACTTTGAAAGTGCGGAGCCCGTCCTCAGTTGCTAATTCCACAGCGCCAAATGGGGACACATATACCACTTTGAAAGGAAAGGACCATTTTGATTTGAGCTTGCCCAGAAATAGTTTGAGTCTTGAGTTAAAAAGAAACACCAAGTCCCCGCACTTGAACTCCTATTTCAAAATCTTCTTGTCATGGACAAATTGCATTATTTCCTTATACACAGATGCACTTTCATAAGCATGGAAACGGAATTCTTCCATTTCGTTGAGTTGAGTTAGCCTCAAGTTTGCAGCTTCAGTCCAGTCCAAATTCAACTTCTTCAGAGCCCACATGGCCTTGTGCTCCAGTTCCACAGGTAGATGACAAGCCTTACCGAACAGTAACCGGTAGGTAGAAGTACCAATGGGAGTTTTGTATGCAGTGCGGTATGCCCACAATGCGTCATCCAGCTTCCTTGACCAGTCGGTCCTGTTTGCATTCACTGTCTTTGCTAGAATGTTCTTGATTTCCCGATTGGAGACTTCTACCTGTCCACTTGATTGGGGATGATAAGGAGTGGCTACCTTGTGCTTGACACCGTATTTCTCTAGCAGCCGGGTGAAAGATTTGTTACAGAAATGAGAACCACCACCGCTAAGAATGGCTCTAGGAGTGCCAAACCTCGTGAATATGTTCTTTTTTAAAAATGCAGTCACACTTCTTGCCTCATTGTTTGGCAAGGCAATAGCTTCAACCCATTTGGAAACGTAGTCCACAGCTACCAGAATGTACTTCATACCACAGGAACTCACAAAGGACCCCATAAAGTAAATGCCCCACACATCAAAAATTTCAACCTCCATCACGAAGTTCATAGGCATTTCATGTTTCTTGGAGATTGATCCCTGTCTCTGCATTGGTTACAAGATTTGGCCATTTGGTTGGCATCATGATAGAGGGACGGTCAATAATAACCACATTCAAGCATTTTTGCCGCCATCCGATTTCCTCCGTGATGACCACCCACCGGTGAGTCATGGCATGCTTCAGAATTTGCATCATTTCTTCCTCTGGAACACACCTTCTAATAATGTTGTCCACAAAGATCCATAACAAGAATGGCTCCTCCCAATAATATTGCCGACTCTCTTAAGAACTTCTTCTTTTGGTATGCTTCGAAATCATCCGGGATTAGATCACTAACCAAGTAGTTGGCAATGTCGGCGTACCAAGGAGTGGTTGAAGAAGATAATGCCAAGATATGCTCATCAGGAAAGGCATCATTGATATCAAGATCATCCTTTGGTCTCCCGTCTTCTTCACGCCTAGAGAGATGGTCCGCCACTTGGTTCTCGATGCCCTTTCGGTCCTTGACTTCAAAATCAAATTCTTGTAACAAGAGGATCCACCAGATTAGTCTTGGCTTGGAATCTTTCTTTGCCATGAGGTATCGAAGAGCGGCATGGTCAGTGTAGACCACCACCTTAGATCCCAATAAATAAGCTCGGAACTTCTCAAAAGCATACACAATCGCAAGATGCTCTTGCTCCATCACCGTATAGTTCATTTGTGCACCATTGAGTGTCTTGATTGCATAATAAATTGGATGAAGAACCTTGCTATGTCGTTGAACCAAGACTGCTCCAATTGCTACACCACTGGTGTCACACATGAGTTGAATGGAAGAGAATAATCTGGTGTGACAATAATAGGTGTCGTGGTGAGCTTCACTTTGAGCTCCTCAAATGCCTTGAGGCATGTGTCATCAAACACAAACTTGGTGTCTTTCTCAAGGAGCTTGCACATAGGATTTGCAATTTTAGAGAATTCCTTGATAAAATGCCGATAGAATCCGGTGTGCCCTAGAAAGCTTTGAATACCCTTTACCGATGTTGGTGGAGAAAGTTTTGAGATGATATCAATCTTTTGCCCGATCAACTTCAATGCCATGTTTTGACATCTTGTGCCCCAAGACAATGCCTTCGTCCACCATGAAGTGGCATTTTTACCAATTAAGCACGAGGTTGGAATCCTCACATCTCTTGAGCACTTCTCTAAGGTTATCAAGACAATGCTCAAAAGAGTCAACGACCGCCGAAAAATCATCCATGAAGATCTTTAGGATTATCTTCCACCATGTCAGAGAAGATGGACATCATGCATCGTTGAAAGGTAGTCGGAGCTTTGCACAAACCAAACGGCATCCGACTGAAGGCAAAAGTTACATACAGGCAAGTGAATGTGGTCTTCTCTTGGTCCTCCAAGGCTATATTGATTTGATTGTAACCGGAATACCCATCGAGGAAGCAATAGAAGGATCTTCCCGCTAGCCGATCAAGCATTTGATCAATAAAAGGCATAGGGAAATGATCCTTGCACGTGGCATTTTTTAGCTTCTGATAATCCATGCATACTCTTCATCCGGTGACCGTCTGTGTGGGGATAAGCTCATTATTTTCATTGTGAATTACAGTCATGCCCCCCTTTTTTGGTACACATTGTACCAGACTCACCCATGGACTATCTGCAATGGGGTAGACAACCCCGGCATCCAACCATTTGATAATTTCTTTCTTGATCACTTCCTGCATTGAAGGATTTAACCTTCTTTTATGTTCCACACTTGTCTTGCTCCCTTCTTCTAATTGAATTTTGTGCTCACATATCCCGGCAAGGATTCCTCGGATGACCGCAATTTTCCATCAAAGTGCTTGTCGGTGCTCCCGCAAGACATTCAACAATTCATCAACCTGCACATTATTCAACAAAGATGAAACGATTATCGGTAAAGTGTTATTAGAACCGAGAAATATGTACCTCAAGTGTGATGGAAGTGGTTTGAGCTCAATTTGTGGTGGCTCAATAATTGAAGGTTTTGCGGGAGGAGTAGCTCGATTCTCTAAGTCAAGAGAGAGTTTCTTTGGTGCATATGTATAGGACCCTTGTCCTTCCAATGCGTTCACTATTTCAACCTACCCCTCGATGTCTTCACAATCAAAGTTCACCAAGATTGCCGCCAAAGCCTCGCCAAGGCATTATTCTTCCATATTCATATCAACAGCATCTCCAACCTCATCAACTACATCAATGACCGAGATTCCTTCGTATGCACTTGGAAATTTCAAACCCTTTCTAGCTTGGAAGGTTACTTCCTCATCATTCACTCGGAATTTTATTTCATGTCGTTCTGAGTCCATTAAAGCTCTTCCCGTCGCAAGGAATGGTCTTCCTAGGATGATAGGAATCTCCTTGTCTACCACACAATCCAGAATGAAAAAATCGGTTGGGAGAAGGAACATCCCCACCTTTACCAAGACATCATCAACAATGCCCACCGGTTTCTTAATTGATCGGTCTTCCATTTGCAATCTCATGCTAGTGGGTCGTGGAAACCCCAATCCCGCTTGCTTGTAGATAGCAAGAGGCATCAAATTTATGCTAGCCACGTTATCACAAAGTTCTATAACAAAGTCTCTCAACCCAATGGTACATGGCATAGTGAATGCTCCCGGGTCTCCTTTTTTTCAATAGTGGTTGTAGCAATTATCGAACTTACCCGATGAGTCAAGTTCACCACTTCATTATTTGTAGTTCTCTTCTTGGTCTTCAAATCTTTCAAGTATTTGGCAAACTCCGGCATTTCTTGGAAAGCCTCTAAGAAGGGGATGTTTAACGACAATTGTTTCAAGATGTCATAGAACTTTTCAAACTCGCCATCGTCCACCCTTCGTGCAAGACTTTGAGGGAATGGAGGAGTAGGTCGAGGAATTGGTGGAGGAGATTTTGGAGTCTCCTGCACTTTTTCCTTAACCTCTCCATGCTTTGCTTCTTGGATTTTTACCTCTTGGGAGGCCGTCTCAATTTCAATAACAACCGGCAACTCAACTTGTGCTTCCACTTCTTGATCAAGATTTTCTACATCAACCACTTGTTCTCTTTCATCTTGAAGCACCTTACCGCTTCTAGTGGTGATGGCCATGCAATGAGAAGATGGTCCGTTTGCACCACCTTTTGGGTTGACAATAGTTTCACTCGGAAGAATACCCTTTAGCTTGGGAGTTTGTTCTCGTGACAAATCTCTCATTTGCATCTCGAGTTTTTGAATGGAGGCGGTGTGTGATCCCACTAGCTCGGACATGTTCTTCATTGTTGCATCACTTCGCTCTTGATTTTGGAAGATTCTCTCTAGCATCCCTTCCATTTAAGACTCATTCGACGGCCCTTCCTTGTATTGTGAGGAGTTGAAATATTGCCCTCTTGGTGGAACATAAGGGTTGGAACTTCTATTGGCATAATTGTTGTTGTTGTTCCAAGATCCTTGACCACCTTGATCATTTCGCCAATTTTTTTGGCCTTGGCCTTGCGGGTTTGGCCTCCAATTGTTTGTTGGCGGAAACCACCTTGAGAATTTTGGACATAATTGGCTTCTTCAAAATCTTGACTTCCCATCGATTGCATGTCTTACACCATATTTACCTTTTATGTTTGACTCTCAGTGAACATCTTTGTCAACACATCAATGTTGGTAGCAAAATCGGCAATCAATCGGTCTCTCTCTTGATTGCCTTTAATCATGTTTGCAAGAGAGGGAGTACCACAGGAAATTCCACCGCTAGCATCCTCCGAGTGCCATGCTTGATTATGCTTTGCCATTTTGTCTAGAATTTGAGTAATCCTTGCGAATGACTTGTCCATGAATGACCCAACTTCGGCATTTTTAGCAATGGACTGGGATAGTGGGTCCAAACCCATATAGAATTTCTCCATCAAAATCTGGTCTGGGAACCCATGATTTGGTGATCTCACTAGGTATAGCTTGAACCGGTCCCATGCCTCGTGTAAGTGCTCCCCTGGAATTTGCTTGAAGAAAAGTATTTTATCTCTGAGCTCTGACTTTTTGCTATCTGGGAACCACTTTGCTAAGAAGGCTCACACAAGCTCATTTTTTTAGGATGTGAGTTTTGAAGCCATTTTTTCGCTTCTCCCGCAAATGAGTACTTGAACACCCGTAACCTCAAAGCATCATCTGTCACATTAGTTTGTTTGTGCATGGCGCATACACCCAAGAACTTCCTTAGGTGTTATGTTGGATCATCATCCGTTGATTTATGGAATAATCATTCCGCTTTTAGCATTAGAATCATCCCATGATCCACTTTGAATGTAGAGGCACCAACCACCGGAGGGAGGATAGCATTGATGTCATCAAGGGATTCTTCGATGTCGGCGAAAGGGTTCTCCTCTTCATCGTAATCAGCGTTGGCCATTGTCACCTATTACACCAAACAAAATGAGCAACGTGTGATGGAATAGAAAAAGATATAAAGTAAAGTACACACTATCTAGTAATTTCAAAACTCTATTCCCCAGCAACAGCGCCAAAATTTGATACGCTCAAATTACACCTTAAAATGGTGTAAAGCGGTCGAAGTCAAATATAATAACCCAACAAAGTTGGGATCGAATCCCACAAGGAATAGGTGTGAAAAGATAACTTTGGTAGTGCGAATTTCAACTTAAATCGTATCTCTGTTCCGTTAATGTAACAAGAATATGGGAATTGATTTTTGTAATAACTTAATTGCAATAGTGACAAGTATGATTAATTAGAGTTGTAATTTATGTGATTAACTAAACCAAGGTTGTGTCCCCTTCAATGAAGTGTAATGCTAATGGGTATTAATATGATATATCTCTAATGGAAGGTTCTTTAGATATGCAAATGATTTCTAAATGACCACACAATATTTCCCAATAATAGGGTAGTATTTCCTATTTATGATTTTCCCAAATTAGAAAATTGTAACTTGAATTTTTAGCCACGAATTTATGCATGAAATTTAGAGTAAATCGTATATTTGAACTAGTAAAGCTATGGGTAGAATTTATCTTCGAGAAATTTCGGATTCCGGGCACGTGGGCCCGAGGGCATTTTGGTCAATTCACTTAGCGAAGTTGGGAAAGTATATAATATGAATTTGTTGCGAATATTAGAATGAATTTTCATCGCTTTGCCCGTTATTTGGTAGTTTTGGAGCGTTGTGCATCAATTGGAGTCGTCGGAAGGGCTTGGAAGCTGGTTATGGAATTTCGGAGCGAGGTAAGTCTCCTTTCTAACTTTGTGAGGGGGAATTGTCCCCTAGGTGAACTAATTAAATATGTGCTACTATCTGCGGGGGCTACGTACGCACGAGGTGACGGGAGACCATGCGTAGCTACTATCATGCCATGTCCGGGTAGTCTAGGACCCACTAGCATGCCTTACTTGTGTACTTGTGATCTTTCCAGTAATATTAGACCGCTAATATGATCAAATTAGTAATTTAATGTCTAAGAAGACTAGAGTTCATTTTCTTAATCATCTAGAAAGAGAATTGATTTCCTCCGTGGATAATTGTATACCTGATAAGGTTATATTGAATATTATTAAACTTGGCAAATGATTTTCAAAACAAAGATTTAAATGCTATTTTTCGTGTCCCTTTAAGAGGATTTTATCATTTCCTGAGAAATTGTTTTCTTGATAAAGGTGGATTTATTATGTGAATACGTGTACATATGAGCACCTGAGTTGCAAGTATGACTCGCGAGCAGGTTAGCCTTATTATTATTATGTTTACCGCGTCGCATAATTGATTCCCGATCGGGGAAAATAGATGCATCTATGGCTCGGCCCGTTCGACCCTCGGCAGTGCACAGTTTATGTTTATGTTGGTTCGGGCCGTCGACCCTCGGCATTGCTTGCGCATGATATTTACTGGGTACTACTGTGATTTATACATCTTTATCGGCCTAAAGAAGTTTTAATGGCCAGTTATGAGGAAGGGGAATTGATGTGTAAAATGTGAAATAAGTCTGATGTTTCTTATCCCGGATTATGATTTAAATTGTCAAATGAAATGACGAAGATTTGAAGTGTTAAAGCTGGAAGGAGTTGGTATATTTATTCCTGATTTTAATAAATTGTCTATGACATTCATGCTTAGTGTCTCACTTGAATATACTAAATTGACCTCTAGCAAGTGTCTAATTCGGCCTCTCGTCACTACCTCTCTGAGGTTAGGCGGGTGACTTACTGAGTACACGTTGTTTTCGTACTCATGCTACACTTGTTGTGCATTTTTATGGCACAGGTACTTTCATAGCGACATGGCTGGTCTGGAGACTTAGGCGAGCTGCATCATCTGTAGGCGATCTGCAGCTGACAGAGTCTCCCTCATATTGTATTTATTTCCATTTTCAATTCCTTGTCCAATTTGTATTTCGGACAAGCTTTGTAATATTTGTGAAATTCTTAAAATTTGCTCATGTACTTGTGTCACCGATTTCTGGGATGTGTTTGGGCTTTAACTGAATAAATGGAATAGTTTACCTGTCGTATGTACAGGTGTCACCTCATTTAGTAAAATAGTACAAAATTTCGGAGTTATCCATACCCTCAGGTCTAGATTTACAATCGTTACTTATCTCAAACCGGACGAAAATCTGCTCCACAATGCCCTTGTTGCTCGACTCGGCCATAAATCGCCCCGAATCTATCCAAAATCAGTATTATATCATTAATACATGCTAAATGAACAAAGCCCACACAAAAATTATCAATTTAAACCAAAATTTCTGAAATTGGCCAAACCCGACCCCCAAGCTCACGCCTCGGAATTCGACAAAAATTACAAAATCCGACAACCCATTCAACCACGAGTCCAACCATACCAAAATTACTAAATTTCGATAACAATTCGGCCTTCAAATCGTATTTTCAAATCCCTAGGTCCAAATCCCCAATTTACACCTCAAAAACATGGAATCTAATCGGATTATTCGATAATAATTCAATATTATGGAGTAGAAATGATCACAAGTGACTTACCTCAAGATTTCCCATGATTTCTTGCTAAAAAAATTGCTCCAAGCCATGTTCTTTCACCAAAAAAACGTTAGAATGAGCTAAAAGAAAATAGAACAGCATTAGAAACTAGATTCTGGTCGCTAAAAGCCTATTCCCGTCGCTAAAAATGTCAAATCTAGTCGCTAAAGGTGCACACCAGATCTGATGCACCAGCAGTCTTTAATTTCAACATAAAAGCTCTAACTCTATCATACGAACTCGGAATTCGATGATTCTTGTTCCTGTGAGTCACAAATAATAATACGAACATAGTCCTTCAATCGAAACTCAATTCGAAGTTCATTTGCTCAGTGTGATACTCATTTCGCTCGTTAAATAATTAACTCATGTTTCGCGTTAAAAACTCAATCGCGACTGATGAAATGAGACCAAACTTTTCATATCACTCCTATTATTCATTATCAAAATCCCGGAAGTCTCGAAATCAAATTTTGATATCTAGAACTAAAAATGGATCTTCGGACCATTACATGCTTATGCTCAAAACGATAAAATCTTCCAAAAACTCTTCCAAAACTTATCCGAGCCTCATGGGACCACAAGCAAGTATACTAACAAGTCGCACAATATGAAACAAACTTAATCGATGCCTCAAATTACATCAAACAATGCTAAAACCGTGAATCACATCCCAATTCAAGTTTAATGAAATTAAGAACTTCCAACTTCTATATTCGATGCCGAAACCTATCAAATCAAGTCCGATTCATCTCAAATTTTGCACACAAGTCACAAATGACACTACAAACCTATTCCAACTTCCTGAATTCCGACCCCAATATCAAAATATCCACTGCCGACCGAGAAACACCAAACTTCCAATTTCGCCAATCCAAGCCTAATTCTACCACGGACCTCCAAATCACATTTCGGACGCACTCCTAACTCCAAAATCACCTAACGGAGCTAACCAAACCATAAAAATCCAAGTCCGAGATTGAATACTAAAAAGTCAAAACTTGGTCAAACCTTTCAAATTTAAAGCTTCAAGGTGAGAATTGTTCTTCCAAATCTATTCTGATTATCCTGAAAACCAAAACCGACGATTTACATAAGTCATAATGCATCATACAAGGCTAGTGATGCCCAAGAACTGGCGAGCAAATTGCAAATTCTCAAAACGACCAGTCGGGTCGTTACAGCATAAAACAATTGCTAAAATTTCTTTTTAAATTGTAGGATAATTTTGTTGGGAATTATTCCAATGTTTTGATGCAAATGAAACAATTTGTTCCTTGCTTTCTTTTTTCTGATTTAAAATGACACCATAACTAATGTCTGATGCATCAGTCTCAATTATTTTAAATGCAGAAGGATCAGGAAGAGATAAGCAAGGAAGGCCCTTGACTTTCAATTTGATTTCTTTGATAATATTGGTATGGACCGAAGTCCACGGGGGTGGAGGTTTTTTCAACCTATTGTGTATTTTTAGCAAATTGCTAAGCCTTGGAATAAAATCTGATACATAATTAGCACGTCCTAAAAATCTTTGGAGCTGGGTTTTATCTAGAACTTAGTTAGGAAATTTTTCAGCAAATTGTATGGATCTTTGAATAGGACAATGGTTCCTTGCTCGATATTATGCCCAAGAAATCGGATGTTAATTTGAAAAAGACTATATTTAGTTTTTGATAAAACTAATCCATTTTATTTGATAACATTAAAGAAAACTTTTAGATGTTTAAAATGTTGATTTATGCTAGTAGAAAATACTAAAACATCGTCAATATAAACAATAATAAATTGTGAAAAAGGATTAAAAATATCATTCATTATCCTTTGAAATACGGAGGAGCATTTTTTAAACCAAATGGCATTACATTCCATTCGTATTGCCCAAATGGTACTGTAAAAGTAGTTTTATATCTTTCCTTGGGATCTATTTGAATTTGCCAAAATCCTGACTTTAAATCGAATTTTGAAAAAATAGTTGCAGCATAAAGCCGTTGAAGTAAATCCTTCTTGTTTGGAATAGGGTATCTAATCCAACGAAGTGCTTTGTTTAAAGGTTTATAATTGATGACTAATCGAGGGACATATCACGATCCAAAATCCTAACTTAGGTCGTGATGGCACCCAACAGCGAGGTCAGGCAAGATGTCTCTCAATTTACTAAAGGTTCCTTCTTATTAGATTAAACACTTTAAAATATACTCAGTTTTTAAAACATAATACATGATTCGACAAGGATAAATAGCCAGTTTTAATCAAAAACAGTCATGAAGAGGTGTGAGCCAATGATCACGCTCAACTATGTCTTATAAATAGACTAAACGGGCGCTGTAAATATAATCTGGGGTATTAAGCCCAAAGTCGATCCCACAGAGAA
>ML349733.1:8358-60893 GCA_005239505.1 Nicotiana paniculata | reverse complement strand
CCATTAAGCTTCGGTTCGGTTCGGTTCGGTTTTCGGTTTCGGATCGGTTTTGAACACCCCTACTGGCGACGCGAGACTTTTCGCCTGGCCAAGCGCGCTGGGGGTCTGACGTCGCGAAGTCTAGTGCACGGTCCACTAGTACTTCCTAAAAACATGTTAGTGCCTACAAAAAAAATTCTAGTTACGCTAAAAATCAACTACAAATTGGGTTGCCTCCCAACGAGCGCCTTAGTTAATGTCACATCATGACGAATACAACATTACAATGGGTTGCTTCCCATGAAGCGCCTGATTTAACGTCGGGACACGACGCAGGCAATCAAACTTAAGGCTCGCTCAATATTTTTGGCTCTTGCAAATGAGTCACAGATACTACTTTCGTCTCATCCATGCCCAAGTAATGTTTCAACCTGTGACCATTGACTCTAAACTTGCGAGAGCCATCTTCTGATGCAATCTCTACGGCTTTGGTGGGATGAATCTCTAGCACACGAAATGGTCCTGACCATCTTGACTTAATTTTTCTCGGAAAAAACCTCAATCTCGAATTGAATATAATACCACATCTACGGTTTAAAATTATGCTCAAGAATGTTTTTGTCATGCACCAGTTTCACTCTTTCCTTATTTAACCTTGTACTCTCAAAATCATGGTAACAAAACTCGTCAAGTTCATGCAGCTCTCTGACTCTACTAGTTCCAACGGTCTCCAGGTCCAAATATAATAGTCGTATCTCCCAAAAGGCTCTATTCTCTAACTCCACGTGTAAGTGACATGTCTTTCCAAACACCAATTTATACGGTGACATACCAATCGGAGTTTTGAATGCAGTGCGGTAAGCCTATAGCGGATTATCCGATTTTCTCACCCAATTAGTCCGAGTAGCATTTACAGTTTTGGTCAAAATGCTCTTGATTTCTCTATTTGACACCTCTACTTGCCCACTTATTTGTGGGTGATATGGAGTAGCAACTTTATGGCGAATGTCATATTTCTCCAACAACTTTGCAAATGCTCGGTTGCATAAGTGGGTGCCCCCATCACTGATGATCGCTCTTGGAGTACCAAATCAGGTGAAGATATTTTTTCTTAGGAAACCAATAACTGCCTTCGCATCATTTGTTGGAAGTGCCATAACTTCTACCCATTTCGAGACATAGTCCAGCACTACAAGTATGTACTTCTTATTATGTGAGCTGACAAATGGTCCCATAAAATTGATTCCCCATACATCGACTATTTCCACCTCTTGAATTGGGTTCATGGGCATCTCATGTCGATGGGAAATATTATCCGTCCATTGGCACTCATCACAAATTTTAACCTAGAAGTGTGCATCTTTAAACAATGTTGACCAATAAAAACCTAACTCCAACACTTTAGCAGTTGTCCTTACACCTCCAAAATGACCTCCATACGGTGAATCATGACATGCCTACAAAATAGAAGATTGGTATATCTCGGGAATGCATCTTCGGATCATGTTATCAAGACAAATCCTAAA
Source organism: Nicotiana paniculata (assembly GCA_005239505.1). Taxonomy (NCBI): domain Eukaryota; kingdom Viridiplantae; phylum Streptophyta; class Magnoliopsida; order Solanales; family Solanaceae; genus Nicotiana; species Nicotiana paniculata. The sequence continues at coordinate 59,388 of ML349733.1, read as the reverse complement.
CAAATATGGTTTATCCCAGAAATACTTGTGACATTCACGATTTTTTTTTCTTTTGCACAGAAGACAAGTCATAAGGAACAATATCGCTTGCCATGTGATTTGCAATATGTGCATACAATGGTGTAGCCTCAAGGATCGTGGCTACAAGTTGTTCATCTGGAAAAGTCTCCATGATCTCTTCCACATCAACCTTCTTTTCCGCTCCTTCAAACCTGGACAAATGATCATCAACTTTGTTTTTTGTTCCGTTTCGGTCCCAGATTTCCAAACCAAACTCTTGTAGCAGTAGCACCCATCGAATTAGGCACGCCTTTGACTCATTTTTCTCAATTAGGCACCTGAGGGCAACATGGGCAGTATAAATAATTACCTTCGAGCCTATCAAGTATGACCTGGATTTATCAAATGCGAACACCACAACTAGCATATCATTCTCTGTCATTGTTGTAATTCAGTTGGGCACCGCTCAAGGTTCTACTTGCATAGTATATCAGATGCATGACTTTATCTTTTCGCTGCCCAAGAATTTCTCCCACAACATAGTCGTTTACACACATCAGCTCGAAAGGTTCCCCCCACTGGGGGGCCACTTGATTGGTGTAGTCACCAATTTCTTCTTCAACTCCTCAAATGCTACCCTGCAGTCATTAGAAAACACAAAAGGGTGATCTTTTTCAAGCAATTTACATAAGAGGTTAGCAATTTTGGAGAAATCTTTTATAAACCGTATGTAGAAACCGGTGTGGCCAAGGAAACTTCTTATTTATTTGACGGATGTGGGTGGTGGTAACTTTTCTATCACATCAACCTTTGCACGATCCGCCTCAATGCCCTTAATTGACACTAGGTGCCCCAAGACTATACCTTCATGTACCATGAAATGACATTTTCCCCAGTTGAGCACCAGATTAGTCTCCACATATCTTTTCAATACTCTTTTCAGATTCTTAAGGCAGTCGTCGAACGAGTCTCCCACCACTGAGAAATCATCCATGAAGACTTCCATTATGTCTTCTACCATATATGTGAAGATGTCCATCATGCATCTTTGAAATGTGATGGGTGCATTGCATAGGCTGAACGTCATTCTCCGAAAAACATAGACACCATATGGATAGGTGAATGGTGTTTTCTCTATCTTCTGGGGCAATAGAGATCTGATTATACCCCGAGTATCCATCCAGAAAGCATAAGTGGGACCTGTTGGTACCCAATTTTTTCTCTCATATTTTTTGAATATACATATATACTTTCAAAATAGCATGTATGCATCATCATCTGATTTATATGCACATCCAAGATTTTTTCCTTATTTTCTATAATTTTTAAAGATTGTTAAATCAATTTATTCCCATATTTTATTAGATAAATAATCATCATTTACATCCATACTAGGTTTTAAATATTTTGGTGCATTTGTTATAATTACATTTGCATTTTTAAAGATTAAAATTGCACATTTTTTGCAATAATAGCATGTATATACTTATAATTACTTTATTTATGCAAAGAAATAACTTTTCATATTTTTATAGTGTTAAATAACTGTTATTAACCATTTTTATGCACAAATAATATTTGTACTATGTATTTATCATTTTCTACGAATTATTTACTAATTTAATTGGGTATTTAAATAATAGCCCATTTTCCCTAATTATTTCGGACCTAAGCTACCCAAACCAACCCAATTACCTAATACCTAGCCCAAATAACCCATGCCAAACCTAATCCCAACCCGGTCGGTACGCATTTCACAGAACCCGCCTCAGTCTCGTTTTAAAATCCTAGTCGTTGATCTCTAAAATGAAGGAACTACGTTTAACTACCCCTTTTAACTTAACACCCCAAACCCTAATCCCACATTCCCTCTCATCTGACGTCTCTGAATCCTCTCAACCCCTTCTTCCTCTCTCATGAACCCTAGCCGTCACACCCCCAAATCCCCTCTCCAAATCCCGTTGATAACAGGATTTCACCATTATTTGCATTCTCTTGGTACTGGCACTTCGATTATAATAATACTTAGGTATTTGCCTAGTTTTGGCAAATACCACCTATATATCTGACACGAATTGACTCAATCTTGAAGATTTGTGTAATATTTCGTCCATGTACATGAGATTGAACTAGATCCTTCATACCAGTTGTCCAATTTCGAGTTTAAAACCCTAAATAGGGTTTGGAGTTTGATACTTTTCCTTTTCTGCTTATTTTACTGACCTGCATGCGAGATTTCTCCTTTTTCTTCGCATGTGTTTACTTGATTTCTGTCAGGACCCAAATTTCTCTTTGTTGGGTATCGTGATGGCACCTAGTCTTAGGGACTAGGTAAGCCTAAAATTTTCACAGAACAACAACAATAATAAAGGAATTTAAAAAAAAATCGAAATAGAATTCTTGACAGAGTTTACAATTTCCGAAAATCCGGTAAGTACAAGTCATAAGCACTACGAAATCTTTCTATCAAATCTAAGTACAACTGTCTAGGAATAAGTAAGTACAGTTGAATAGAATAAAATAGGTTGGTGACTCCGAAGCCTGCGAACGCAACATCAGGTTACCTTGAGTCTCCTCAACAACGATCTGCGCAACTACCAACAACCATAACCTGAAGCTGCACAAAAAATGTGCAGAAGTGTAGTATGAGCACACCACAGCGGTGCCCAATAAGTATCAAGACTAACCTCGGTGAAGTAGTGACGGGGACTAGTCAAGACACCACCGGTCTAATAAGTAAAAAGGCAAGATGTATAAATGACCAAACCAAAATATCTATCTAAAGATTTCTCAATGTAATTAACGATACGATCAAATAATACAGAAGAAAATTCAATACTCACGATCAACGGACATCATAATAGAAATACACAAAGAGAATGGAAAGGATGAAATCCAAATGGCGGGAACTACAATCCAACAAAAACTCAAGCAACTCAGCACTATATCAATTTATTCACGTCAGGCCTTGGCCAATGACTCAATAAAACTGGTCAAACTTTCGAGTGAAAACCTTTAAATCGTGAGTTCATTTTTGAAAACTTTAAAGATATAATCATTTTGGAATAGAGAAATTTCTTCTTTGAAATATACCTTCCTTGAATGTATATTTATATATTTTTATAAAGAGAAATCTTTATAACATAGTCTCTTCAAATACGGGATGTTCAAATACACTCCCAAATACTGCTCTTTCAAATATCATCAAAACACGCGATGTGCAAAATATATTTTCCCTAGTACTGCTCTTTCAAATATCATCAAAACACGTGATGTTCAAAATATATTTTAAAATAGTGAAATCCTCGGAAGAACTCAGTTTAAAAACTCGACCCCTAAAGGTCTCTTATTCTCAAGCCCCAAAATCCCATTTTTCTACTATTTTTCATGAATTAAACGCTGAGATTATAGTCTATAATCTCCCATAAACGAGTCTTAATGACTAGAACACTTACCTCTATGAAGAACAAGAATTTCCCTCTTAAAAATCGTCCCCAAGAGCTCTTTTCCGTACAACAATGGTGTAAAATAAGGTTTTGGTCGCGGAAGGGTTATTTAATTATGCCCAGATTTTACTCTCCGCGATCGCGGTCAAATCCACGCGGTCGCATAGACCAAGTGTTCCTGACCTCCGCGATCGCAGCACTGTGCACGCGATCGCACAGTGCTTTTGCCAGCAACTCCACGCGCCCCAACTTCCTTTACGCGATCGTAGCTTACCCACGCGATCACACTGCCTTGTCCCCCCTCTACTCCGAGATCGCAGCTCCCCATACGTGATCACACAGAACAAATGGTGCCTGCCCAAAATAACTCACTGCGATCGCATCACTTCCCCCTCGATCGCAGTGAACAAAACTACAGTGCACATAAACCAGAAAACCAGCATTTGATCTAAGTCCAAAAATGCCCGTTAACCACCTAAAATCAATCTCGAGCCCCTCGGAACCCCAAACAATATACCAACATATCCCATAACATCATTCAAACCTAGTTGCACACTCAAAACACCAAAAATAAAATCAAGACTCCAAAATTTCATCGGATTCAAGCCTAAGAACCTTGAAATTTCTAAAATCCACCAACGATGACGAAACTATCCAAAGCAACTCCGATTGATCTGAAATTTTGCAGACATATCCAAAATGGCATTACGAACATGTTCCCACTATCAGAATTCGATTCCGACCCCGATAGCCTATTTTTCACTGCCGATCGAAAATCGCCAAAAACTAACCTTTGCCAATTCAAGCGTAATTCTACCCGGACATCACAAAATTATTCCGAACACATTCCCAAGTCACAAATCACCTAACGAAGCTATTCGAGTTAATAAATTCACATTCTAGAGTCGTTTACCCATAAGTCAACTCTTAGTTGACTTTTTCTCATTTTAAGGTTATTCTTAATGACTAAATGACTGAATTCTCATTTTACCTTTCCGATTTCAAGCCTATCAACTTTAACACATCAATAATGCAACAACCAACCTATGACAAGTCAAATACAATAATTATAATGCAGGTTCTACGTAACGACGGATCGGGTCGTTACAGTAGACGGTGGGAATAGGAACTCCTCCCCTGATTTGTGAAGCAACCGGTGCACTAGAATCAACCCTGCCCGAGCCGATGTACCAATTGTACTCAAAATTGCGCTCCGGTCTTCTAAAGTTCGGGGTAGCAACAGGATCCCCCAGTACACGTCCCCTAACTAGGACTACTGGCAACTCCTCAACAGAATTCTTGACAGAGTTTACAATTTCCAAAACCCGGTAAGTACAAGTCATAAGCTCTACGAAATATTTCTATCAAATCTAAGTACAACTGTCTAGGAATAAGTAAGTACAGTTGAATAGAATAAAATAGGTTGGTGACTCCGAAGTCTGCGAACGCAACATCAAGTTACCTTGAGTCTCCTCAATAATGATCTGCGCAACTACCAACAACCATAACCTGAAGTTGCACAAAAAATGTGCAGAAGTGTAGTATGAGCACACCACATCGGTGCCCAGTAAGTATCAAGACTAACCTCGGTGAAGTAGTGACGGGGACTAGTCAAGACACCACCGGTATAATAAGTAAAAAGGAAAAATGTATAAATGAACCAACCAAAATATCTATCTAAAGATTTCTCAATTTAATTAACGATACGATCGAATAATACGGAAGAAAATTCAATAATCACGATCAACGGACATCATAATAGAAATACGCAAAGAGAATGGAAAGGATGCAATCCAAATGGTGGGAACTACAATCCAACAAAAACTCAAGCAACTCAGCACTATATCAATTTATTCACGTCAGGCCTTGGCCAATGACTCAATAAAACTGGTCAAACTTTCGAGTGAAAACCTTTAAATCGTGAGTTCATTTTTGAAAACTTTAAAGATATAATCATTTTGGAATAGAGAAATTTCTTATTTGAAATATACCTTCCCTGAATGTATATTTATATATTTTTATAAAGAGAAATCTTTATAACATAGTCTCTTCAAATACGGGATGTTCAAATACACTCCCAAATACTGCTCTTTCAAGTATCATCAAAATACGCGATGTTCAAAATATATTTTCCCAAGTACTGCTCTTTCAAATATCATCAAAACACGTGATGTTCAAAATATATTTTCCCAAGTACTGCTTTTTCAAATATCATCAAAATACGTGATGTTCAAAATATATTTTCCCAAGTACTGCTTTTCCAAATATAATCAAAATATGTGATGTTCAAAATATATTTTCCCAAGTACTGCTCTTTCAAATATCATCATTCTACAATACAAATGTTTTCAAATATACTTTCGAAAAGAAGTCCTTTAGACATAACTTTCCCTGGAGATAATTGTTTTTCAACTCTACTTTATATATATTTATATCTTTCGATTCAAATCTCCTCAATCATAAAACTACCAGGACTCAGTCCGCCACTCAGAATTTGTCATGCAATGCAGTACAGGGGAAAACTCCCGGATCTCTGTCCGTAGTCCCAATTTAAATATGCGATGTAGTACATGGGGAAAGCTCCCGGATCTCTGTTCGTAGTCCCAATTTAAATATGCAATGCAGTACAGGGGGAAAGCTCCCAGATCTCTATCCGTAGTCCCAATTTAAATATGTAATCCACGGAGAAAAACAACCAGAATGCGACAGAACCAATATATATTTCCACAACCTGTGCGAAAGAAAACAACGCCGAATACAAGGTGGGATGAGCAAATCAATACAAGGACTTAAATCACAAAAGTGGTAACAACTTGCTCATAAGAAATAGCCACTGAGAGGAATGCCAAACACAAAGAGAGAACAATATAACGAAGGGAAGACAAGAAAAATATAGCAATTATTCTTTACATTCAAGTTCATAACCAAGAAAACAAATCATCCCGTCAAGGGAATCATCTATAACCAATCTCACTTAGACAATTAGCTTCACCGAATAAACTCTGTTTGAACAATGCTCAGTAAATAGGCAGCATATGAAGGAAAGACATGGCAAAACGGGAGGAAAAACAAGGTCTTCATTTAAGTCAATTAAGATCATATAAGAAACAAGGAATGATAGGCATGCACTTCTAACTTGAACATGAGGAGATGCGATTATAAATCAGGAATTCAGATATAACAAGTTCAATTCATATACGGGGAACATAAGGACCCAAAAATCCCTAAAGGACAATCTATTTGCAAATAAGTTCGAGTACACACTCGTCACCTCGTGTACGCGGACTACAATCAACATAGAAGACTCAATCCTAAGGGGTAGTTCCCCCCCACAAGGTTAGGAAAGATACTTACCTTGATTGTGCTAATCAACTCAATACCATGCTCTTTCCACGAGTACCCAACTCTAGGTGGCCCAAATCTAGACAATTCGATTGCATAGAGTAAATATCATCACAAGGGAACAAAATAATTAATAAGTCCTAAGCTAATACGCGAAATTAGGAAATTCGCCCAAAAAGTTCCCCCGGCCCACCTCTTGGAATCAGGTAAAAATTATATTTTCCGGACACGCATTCACTCACGAGTCTAAACATATGAAAATATCTCAAATCAGAGGTCAAAAACCCAATCAAAACTCAATAATTTGGTCTGTGATGTTTATCCCATTTTGTACCCAAATTTTTCGAAATTAAAGGTTGGATTTAAGATTAGAATCATGGAAATTGGTCTATAATGGATAGAAATCACTTATCCAAGTTATCCAGGTGCAAAAGCCTCCAAAAACCGCCTCTCACGGGCTCCCCAATACGAAAATGGTGAAAATAACATAAACCCTCGGATTTGATATAATTGCCCAGAAACGCAGGTGCGAAAACCCACTAAAAAGCCTGGGGTCGCACCTGTGGTCAAATGGCCGCACCCACGGCTCCGCATCTACGGAAAACTAACCGCACTTGCGAGGATTGGGGGTTTGGGCTAAGTTCCGCACCTGCGAGCTCCTCGCCGCACCTGCGTGTCCACACCTACGGAAGGTCCATTGCAGGTGCGAGACACCAGAACCAACAATGGTTCAGCTATCTCCCAAGTGCTAATAACACCCGATGAGCATCCTAAACGTACCCGAGGCCCTCAGGACCCCATACAACCACACACACAAGTCATATAACCTAACACGAACTCGCTCGAGGTTTCAAACCACATAAAACAACACTAAAACGATGAATTAAACTAAAAGTCCATGAAAATTCTTCATATCTTCTATAAACATTAAGTTTTGCATTTAAGGTCCGAATCACGTCAAACTAAGTCCGTTTCTTACCAAATTTCACATATAACATATACAAATCATATCGAACCTATACCGGGCTTCCGAATCATAATGCGGGCCCGATATCATAGGTTTCACCTCAAATTTCATTTTCAAAAACCTTTATATTTTTCAAAAAATAATTTTCTTTAAAAATTCATTTCTCGGGCTTGGAACCTCGGAATTCGATTCCGGGCATACGCCCAAGTCCCATGTTTTTCTACGGACCCTCTGGGACCGTCAAATCACGGGTCCGGATCCGTTTACCAAAAACATTGACTGAAGTCAACTTTATTCAAATTTCCAATATAAAATTTTCATTTTTATCAGTTTTTCACATAAAGACTTCCCCGCTACATGTCCGGGCTGCGCACGCAAATCGAGGTAAGATAGAAGGAGGTTTTCACGACCTCAAAACACAGAATCAAATAGAATATACGGGATGACCCCTTTTGGGTCATCACAATCTCCCCCTCTTAAACAAATGTTCGTCCTCGAACGTGCTAAGATTCACTTTGAACTCATCAAATCACTGATGCACATTTCCAACCCACATCCACGGGTGATCCCACATCACCCCAACCTACATAAGCCTGACGACACCATCACAACTACCCTATAGCCTTCTCATTATCATCAATAAGCCTCATACCTCAATTCCTCACCTTCTACTCATTCCCAAAAGACCCGATTCTAAATCCATGTCCGACATTAACCTCAACCAGCTACATCAACTCAGGTCTATGCCTATAAGGCACGACCACACAACATAGCACATCACACATAGGCTCAATAGCACTTTTGATCACCATAACTGCCCGAAATCAACTCAACATTAGCATTAGTCTTACATATGGAAGAACCCTATGTTTCCAAATCCCATAATACCGATAATGATGCAATAAACATGAATACCTCATCAATAGACATCCGAATCACCGAGTCACAACTAACACCACCGGGCACACATCCTGCAAACTGAACTAAAGAAGCATACAATGAAATGGCTGAGTAGGAAAGATAAAAGCATATATAAAGGTACTATCAAACCAGCCCATAGGCATAACTCTCTATCGATACTGACTTACCAAAAGCAATATAACAAGAGAGAAGCAAAGCATATGAACAAATCACAAGGATTCCATCTTGATAAAAAAAAATTCCACCACGGTACTCAGCCCGGTCCAAACATATCAAATCACAAGGAATCATGAGGGTCTCGCCCTCAACTCTACGACACATGTCGAATATATATCATACCAATAAAGATCTCCCGCTAATTCGTCTCGGCTAACAAACTCATAGCGCTCACTTACTCACATCTCAATAGAGTATCAAATCACAGCTCGAAAACAAAATACTCAGGATAATCACATAAAGCTTACCACGAAGGTCGACATGGACTCACTTCCAGTTTCACCACTAGCAAGGATGAACAAAACGATGATAGACACGACTACTACTCATAGAATCTCCTAACATGAGCAAGCACAAAAATATAGTGCAATACATGAAACTCACTCATAAGGAGACAACAAATAATGGGAACTCGTCCTGATCAACAGGACTATAGTGAAATACAATGGTACCCCACTTTAGCACATCAATCCATACTTGGGTGATGATATCTGATACGACGGCCTCTAGCCAACTATATGCAACACATCAACGGGTCGGACCTCCCCCTTTTAGGCGCCTTTTATCCACCTGAACACCCTGCTATAACTTTCCCACCTAAATTCTGGAACAATTTCTCACCATGTGGCTAATATCTCCATACTGAAAATAATCTCTTTGTTGATGTGGATGTGGAAGACATACAATACGGATCCTCTAAGACCCGTGAGTATCTAAAACGCTCCCATGCAAAGTTGGTAATGCAACTGATCTGGTTGACCTAAGATTCTCTACCGTGCTTGAGTCCCTCAATGAATCTTTGGACTCGCCTACTAACTGAAGCAACCAAGTGAGGTGTATATCTAGCCAGCTTACTGAATCTGACGGCGTACTCCAATAGTGACATAGCGCCCTGACGTAACTGCTCAAACTCCGTGCGTTGTACATCCCAACGGAACTGAGGTGCAACCTCCCTCAAAACATCTCCAAAAACTGAATCCATGCTAGTAAAACAAACTCGGCCAGGCTACCCCAACTCATATGCCGCCGCCACTGATCAGTTCCACTACTCTGGACCTGAGACATGACAAAAGCAAATCCCGCTCGTCTCCACAATAACTGAAGTACGAAGAATATGGTGACACTCTCCAGAAAAACTCTAGGCATTACCCGCCGCCAATCCACTGAAAGATAGAAGGGTGGTACTTCCAGTACCTATAAATCCCAAGGTGCTCTACCTCTGATGTTGTTGTCCTAACCACGGGCTGAACTAAAACCACATGCCATGCTGCCATGATAACTGGAACTTGACCAATATGATCTCGCTGCTCTGGAGTGTGGATGTCACTACCCCAAATCCTAACAGGCCGTGATGGCGCCTATCGTGGAACTAGGCTATCCAACCATCACCTTACTACACAATTACTCTTATTTTAACTGTTCACAATATAGCAAATAACAACAATCATAACAGAGAATTTAATTATATAAGTCTAGCGCCCCCAATAATGAACTAACAACTCTAAACAACCTCCCAGAACTGGAGTCAATAGTCATGAGCATCTAACAGAAAATAAAACTAACTCTGCTAAATATAATATATCTCAGAATCCAAAACTAGGACTAAGTAGGAGGGGAAGTGGAGAAGCTGTGGACGCTGGCAGCTACCTCGAATCCCGTGTACTGCTACTATCAACTGAACACCTACTATTGTGATCTAGTACCTAGATTTTTGCATAGGGCACAAGGAGTAATGATGAGTACACCAACTCAGTAGTAATGAAAAGAAATCATAGTCTGAGAATATAAAGCACACAAGACAGATACACAATTTCACAAAACCAGTAAACACCAAGTAAGATTCAGCAAATACATAAGTTTCAAATCAGTTTCAAAATCCTTTAAAAATAAGTATAATATCAATATATTTAAGTGAAATCCTCGGAAAAACTCAGTTTAAAAAAATGATGTAAATCATAGTTCGAAAACTTTAGTAAAATCATCATAAATCTGCCCCTCGGGCCAAATCATTTCTTGTAACCATTGCCCATCAGGCATCCTTACCATCACTCTGTAACATTAGCCCATCAGACATCCTCACAGTCACTCTATAACATTAGCCCATCAGGCATCCTCACAGTCACTCTATAACATTAGCCCATCAGGCATCCTCACAGTCACTCTGTAACATTAGCCCATCAGGCATCCTCACAGTCACTCTGTAACATTAGCCCATCAGGCAATAATCATCACTCAATCGGTGTCGGCGCTCACTGAGGGTGCGTACAGAGTCCGGAGGGACTCCTACAACCCAAGCACAATATATATCAAGCCGCCTCACGGCATAAATCACCCACAACATAGGCCCGCAACCTCACTCAGCCAGACACTCTCAATTTGCCCATCAGGCCATAAATGCACCGGGTTCTCGACCCAAAATCATGTTTCATTTTCCAGAAAATAGTATAAGAATACTCTGAGTGTCAAAACAATTTATCAGGAAAGGGTGCATAGTCCGCGATTTCATACCCTCAGGACAGGATTTCAAGACATTACTTACCTCCAAACTAGCCCGAATGCAATTCTGCAACACACTTGCCTCTCGTATCAACTTCTGAAGGCTCCAAATCTACCAAATTCAGATTTTTATCATCAATATATGCTTAAGGAATAATTTTCAATTAAAAATATCGAAATTAACCCAAAAATTCGAAACCGGTCAAAACCCGACCCCCAGGCTTGCGTCCCGAAACTCAGAAATTTTTAAAGAAAAGTGTTCTTCATCCTCCCACGATTCCGTACATATAAATAATGCCAAAATCGGAGTTCGTTTGACCCCTCAAATCGACCCCTAAAGGTCTATTATTCTCAAGCCCCAAAATCTCATTTTTCTATTGTTTTTCATGAATTAAACGCTAAGATTATGGTCTATAATCGCCCATAAACGAGTTTTAATGACTAGAACACTTACCTATATGAAGAACAAGAATTTCCCTCTTAAAAATCGTCCCCAAGAGCTCTTTTCCGTACAACAATGGTGTAAAATAAAGTTTAGGTCGCGGAAGGGTTATTTAAATATGCCCAGTGATTTTACTCTCTGCGATCACGGTCAAATCCACGCGATCGCATAGACCAAGTGTTCCTGACCTCCACGATCGTAGCACTGTGCACGTGATCGCACAGCGCTTTTGCCAGCAACTCCACGCGCCCCAACTTCCTTTACGCGATCGCAGCTTACCCCACGCGATCGCACTGCCTTGTCCCCCTTCTACTCCGCGATCGCATCTCCCCATACGCGATCGCAAAGAACAAATGGTGCCTGCCCAAAATAACTCACTGCGATCGCATCACTTCCCCCGCAATCGCAATGAACAAAACTGCAGTGCACAAAAACCAGAAAACCAACATTTGATCTAAGTCCAAAAATGCCCGTTAACCACCCGAAATCAATCCCGAGCCCTTCGGGACCCCAACCAATATACCAACGTATCCCATAACATCATTCAAACCTATTTGCACACTCAAAACACCAAAACTAACATCAAGACTCCAAAATTTCATCGGATTCAAGCCTAAGAACCTTTAAATTTCTAAAATCCACCAACAATGCCGAAACTATCCAAAGCAACTCCGATTGATCTGAAATTTTGCAGACATATCCAAAATGGCATTACGAACCTGTTCCCACTGTCGGAGTTCCATTCTAACCCCGATAGCCTATTTTCCACTACCGTCCGGAAATTGCCAAAAACTAACCTTCGCCAATTCAAGCCTAATTCTACACCGGACACCACAAAATTATTCCGAACACAATCCTAAGTCCCAAATCACCTAACGAAGCTATTCGAGTTAATAAATTCACATTCCAGAGTCGTTTACCCATAAGACAACTCTTAGTTGACTTTTTCTCATTTTAAGGCTATTCTTAATGACTAAGTGACTGAATTCTCATTTTACCATTCCGATTTCAAGCATATAAACTCTAACACATCAATAATGGAACAACCAACCTATTACAAGTCAAATACAATAATTATAATGCAGGTTCTACATAACGATGGACCGGGTTGTTACATTCTCCCCCTCTTAAATAAACGTTCGTCCTCGAACGGGTCTAGAAACATACCTGGAGTCTCAAACAAATGAGGATACTTGCTCGGCATCTCCTGCTCGTTCTCCCAAGTAGCTTGCTCCACTGGCTGACCTCTCCACTGCACCTTCACTAATGCTATATCCTTATACCTCAACTTTCTAACCTCGCGAGCCAAAATAGCTACTGGCTCCACCTCATATGACATATCACTCTGAAGCTGAACTGTGTTGAAGTCTAACACATGCGACGAGTCACCAACATATTTCCTGAGCATTGACACATGAAAGACCGTATGGACACTCGACAATCTGGGTGGCAATGCAAGTCTATAAGCCATTTCTCCAACCTTGTAAAGCACCTCAAAAGGACCAATAAACCGTGGACTAAGCTTTACCCTCTTTCCGAACCTCATAACACCCTTCATGGGTGATACTTTCAGCAATACCTTGTCACCCTCCATAAAAGACACATCCCGGACCTTCCGGTCCGCATAACTCTTCTGCCGAGACTGTGCCGTGAGAAGTCGCTCCTGAATCAACTTCACCTTCTCCAACGCATCCTGAATCAAATTTGTACCCAATAACTTAGCCTCACCAGGCTCGAACCAACCAACCGGAGATCTACACCTCCTACCGTATAAAGCCTCGTACGGGGACACCTGAATAATGGACCGGTAGTTGTTATTATATGCAAACTCCGCTAGCGGCAGAAACTGATCCCATGAACAACCAAAATAGATCACACAAGCCTGTAACATGTCCTCCAATATCTGAATAGTCCATTCCAACTGTCCGTCAGTGTGCGGGTGAAATGCGGTGCTCATCTCTACATCAGTACCCATGCCTCTCTCTATACGGCCCTCCAAAACTAAGAAGTGAACTGTGTACCTCTGTCAGAAATAATAGAAACCGGAACTCCATGCAACCGGACAATCTCCTTAATATAAATACCAGCCAACCGCTCTGAAGTATAAGTAGTACTGATAGGAATGAAATGCGCGGACTTGGTCAATCTGTCCACAATGACCCAAATCGCATAAAGACCATTCGAAGTCCGTGGAAGCCCAACTACAAAGTCCATAGTAATGCGCTCCCACTTCCACTCCGGGATAACTAACCTCTGAAGTAATCCACCTAGTATCTGGTGCTCATACTTGACCTGCTGGCAGTTGAGACACCGTGATACATACTCAACAATATCTCTCTTCATCCGCCTCCACCAATATTGTTGTCTCATATCCTGGTACATCTTCGCGGCACCAGGATGAATAGAATACCGCAAACTATGAGCCTCTGATAAATATCAACTCTCGAATACCATCCACATTGGGCACGCAAATACAGCCCTGCATCCTCATAACTCCGTCATCACCAATAGTCATATCTCTGGTATCACCTCTACGGACCCTGTCCTGGAGAACTAACAAATTCTGGTCATCTTACTGTCGTGCCTTAATCTGATCAAATAAAGAAGACGGGGAAGCCATGCTAGCTACCACCCGTGAAGGGTCTGATAAATCCAACCTCACTAACTGGCCCGTTAAGTCCTGAACATCAAGGGCTAAGGGCCACTCTGCTGGTGAAAGGTAAGCTAGACTCCCCAAACTCTCGGCTCTGCGACTCAAGGCATCGACCACCACATTGGCTTTCCTCGGATGATACAAAATAGTCAAGTCATAATCCTTGAGAAGATCCAACCATCTCCTCTGTCGTAAATTCAAGTCTTTCTGCCTCAGCAAATACTGCAAGCTACGATGATCGGTGTAAATCTCTCACATTGTACCCCATACAAGTAATGCCGCCAAATCTTTAAGGCATGAACAATGGCAGCTAACTCAAGATCGTGCACTGGGTAATTTTTCTCGTGCACCTTCATCTGTCTTGACGCGTAGGCAATCACCCTACCGTACTGCATCAACACTGCTCCCAATCCAACTCTAGAAGCATCACAATAAACCGTATAAGAACTCGAACCAGTAGGCAACACTAACACCGGAGCTGTAGTCAATGCTGACTTAAGCTTCCGAAAGCTCTCCTCACATTCATCGGACCATCTGAATAGAACACCCTTCTGTGTCAATCTAGTCAATGGTGAAGCAATAGAAGAGAATCCTTCCACAAAGCGACGGTAGTAACCCGCCAAATCGAGGAAACTCTGAATCTCTGTAGCTGAAGACGGTCTGGGCCAACTCTGCACCGCCTCAATCTTCTTCGGATTCACCGAATAACCTTACTAGACACCATATGCCCCGAGAAAGCCACTGAACCAAGCCAAAACTCACACTTGGATAATTTTGCATAAAGTTTCTCCTCTCTCAATCTTTGCAACACAATTCTCAAGTGTTTAGCATGCTCTTCCTGGCTACAAGAATAAACCAAAATGTCATCAATGAACACAATAACGAAAGTATCAAGGTAGGGCTGAAACACACTGTTCATCAATTGCATAAATATTATCGGGGCATTGGTCAGCCCAAATGACATAACCAAGAATTCATAGTGACCATATCTGGTCCTGAAAGCCAGCTTCGGAATGTCAGAATCCCGAATCTTCAACTGGTGGTACCCTGACCTCAAGTCGATCTTAGAGAATACCTTAGCTCCCTGGAGCTGATCAAATAAGTCATCAATACGAGGCAAAGGATACCGATTCTTTACTGTAACCTTATTCAACTGTCTATAATCAATGCACATTCGCATGGTTCCATCCTTCTTTTTCACAAACAACACTGGCACACCCCAAGGCGACACACTAGGCCGAATGAACCCCTTATGTAAGAGTTCCTGAAGATGCTCCTTTAATTCTTTCAACTCTGCTGGTGCCATGCGGTAAGGTGGGATAGAAATAGGCGAAATGTCGGGCACCAAGTCAATACCAAAATCAATATCCCTGTCAGGTGGCATGCCTGGCAGGTCTGCAGGAAATACATCAGGAAAATAACGGACTACAGGAACATAATCAACAGGAGGAGCCTCACTACTAACATCCCTCACAAACGCAAGATAAGATTCACACGCTTTCCCAAACATACGCTGAGCTTTTAAATTGGAAATCGCTCTATTAGGCACATGCTTTACATACCCTCTCCACTCAACTCTCGGAATTCCGAGTATAGCTAGGTCACAGTCTTAGCGTAATAATCAAGAATAACATGACATGGGGATAACCAATCCATGCCTAGAATTACATCAAAATCGACCATACTCAGTAACATCATGTCCACTCGGGTCCCCAGACCCCCAATAGATATAAGACACGACCGATACACGCGGTCCACAATAATAGTATCACCCACCGGAGTCAAAACATGAACAGACGTAACGAAGGACTCACGGAGCATATTCAGAAAATGAGAAAAATAGGATGAGACGTAAGAGTACGTGGAACAAGGGTCAAATAAAGCCAAAGCATCAGTGTGACAAACTGAAATAGTACCTGTAATTACCGCATCAGATTCCATTGCATCAGGCCTAACCGGAAGTGCATAATTACGTGTCCGACCTCCACCTGCTTAACCTCCCCCTCTAGGACGGCCTCTAGTTGCCTGACCACCACCCCTAGCTGCCTGGGTAGGTGGTGAAATGACTGGAGCTGACGCCGAAGGCTGATCCCTCTGCTGGGATGAGCCACTAGAACGAAGAGGGCAAAAACCTCCACTCATGCCCAAACTCTCCACACTCGTAACAACCACCTGAAGCTGAGGATGAAAATGAACGAGAACCTCCACCACCATTATAATCACCAGACGAACTACGCATAGAAGAACCCTGATAAGATGATGCTCGGGTGGAGCTCTGAGCTGGAAGAGCACTAAAAGATGAACGCCCATGGTGAAAATTACGGGGACCCTGCCCTGATGATGCACTACTGTAAGCTGGGCGAGCTGGCTGTGGAGGTCTAAATGAACGACTTCTGTTAGGCTGAAATTGCCCTCTGGGAGGAGCACCACTGAAATTACCTGATCCCCGAGGCCTCTTAGCCTCCCTCTCAACACGCTCATGCTTGCGAGCTAACTCAATGTCCCGAGCTATATCAACAACCTGCTCAAATGTAGCTCCTGACACCCTCTCTCTGGTCATCAAAATCCTAAGCTGATACGCGAGACCATCCACAAATATCCTGATACACTTCCTATCCGTGGGGACTAACTCTGAAGCATGTCTGGACAGCTCAGAATACCTCATCTCATATTGGGTGACTGATAACTCTCCCTGGCACAGCAGCTCAAAATGCTTGTGTTGTTCCTCTCTATGAGACTGAGGAACATATTTCTCCAGAAAAATAGTGGAGAACTGCTGCCAGGTAAGAGGTGCTGAACCAACCGGCCTACGCCTCTCGAATGATTCCCACCAAGTAAATGCAGCACCCTCAAACTGATAAGTAGCAAATGAAACTCCGATGGTCTCCAAAATACCCGCAGTACGAAGCATTCTCTGACATTTATCAAGAAAACCTTGGGCATCCTCGCCCTCTGCACCACTGAAAGACGAAGGTCTCAGTCTGCTGAACCTCTCCAGCCTACGCTGCTCATCCTCAGGCATAGCAACGACCTAAAAAACCCTGAGTTGGAGCTACTGGCTGATCTAGGGTTGCTCCTGGTGCCTGAATATCCCGTACCACTAGCTCAGGTGCCCGGGCAGCTGGAGTCTGGTTGCCTACCCCAGCCTGAGCTGCATTGGAAGTAGTAGTCGTATCAAATGCCTGAGCCAAACCGGAACACACCGTCAATATCTGAGCCAAAGTCTCCTAGAGACCCGGGATTACAATAGGCACAACATGTGCCGGAGCCTGTCCTGCTGGGGAAACATTAACAAGAACCTGATCCTCAATAACTGGGGGATCCTCTAGTACTGCCCCCACTACTTCATGAGCTGGTCCCCTACCTCTACCACGGCCTCGACCTCTCATGGGTCCAGCTGGTGCCCGGTTACCCTGCTCGGTATTGCGTGTCCTCACCATCTGTGGGTGAATGAAACAACATAAGTTTAGATTCAAGAATCAATAGATTGGCACGAAAGAGTTCAAGAAAATAGAGATGTTTCCTAACAGTCCGGCAGTCTCTCGAAGATAAGTACAGACGTCTCCGTACCGATCCGCAAGACTCTACTGAACCTGCTCATGACCATTGAGTCCTATGTAACCTAGAGCTATGATACCAACTTGTCACGATCACAAATCCTAACAGGCCGTGATGGCGCCTATCGTGGAACTAGGCTATCCAACCATCACCTTACTACGCAATTACATTAATTTTAACGGTTCACAATATAGCAAATAACAACAATCATAACAGAGAATTTAATTATATAAGTCTAGCGCCCCCAATAATGAACTAACAACTCTAAAAAACCTCCCAGAACTGGAGTCAATAGTCATGAGCATCTAACAAAAAATAAAACTAACTGTGCTAAATATAATATATCTCAAAATCCAAAACTAGGACTAAGTAGGAGGGGAAGTGGAGAAGTTGTGGACGCTCGCAGCTACCTCGAATCCCGTGTACTGCTACTATCAACTGAACAACTACTGTTGCGATCTAGTACCTGGATCTGTGCACAGGGCACAGGGAGTAATGATGAGTACGCCAACTCAGTAATAATGAAAAGAAATCATAGTCTGAGAATACAAAGCACACAAGACAGATACACAATTTCACAAAACCAGTAAACACCAAGTAAGATTCAGCAAATATATAAGTTTCAAATCAGTTTCAAAATCCTTTAAAAACAAGTATAATATCAATATATTTTAGTGAAATCCTCGAAAAAACTCAGTTTAAAAAAAATGAAGTAAATCATAGTTCGAAAACTTTAGTAAAATCATCATAAATCTGCCCCTCGGGGCAAATCATTTCTTGTAACCATTGCCCATCAGGCATCCTCACCATCACTCTGTAACATTAGCCCATCAGGCATCCTCACAGTCACTCTATAACATTAGCCCATCGGGCATCCTCACAGTCACTCTGTAATATTAGCCCATCAGGCATCCTCACAGTCACTCTGTAACATTAGCCCATCAGGGAATAATCATCACTCAATCGGTATCGGCGCTCACTGAGGGTGTGTACATAGTTTGGAGGGGCTCCTACAGCCCAAGCGCAATATATATCAAGTCTCCCCACGACATAAATCACTCACAGCATAGGCCCGCAGCCTCACTCAGTCAGACACTCTCAATTTGCCCATCAGGCCATAAATGTATCGGGTTCTCAACCCAAAATCATGTTTCATTTTCCAGAATAGTATAAAAATATTATGAGTGTCAAAACAATTTATCAGGAAAAGACTGAGTGTGAAATCATGACAATCAGTGAGGAAAAATATAGTAACACAGCCCCCAAGGGGTAAACAAGTCGACACTAGGCCCCAAATATGGCTTACAGCCCAAATCATATCATAAGAAAATAATACTAATTAAGCATAAGCTTCAAAATCAGTTTCGCAACTCAATAGTCGCCTAAATAGGGAATATATTTTCAAAGTTTCAATCTTTCCAGTTCAAAACCCGTGAAAGGGTACATAGTCTAGGGTTTCATACCCTCAGGGCAGGATTTCAAGATATTACTTACCTCTAAACTAGCCCGGATGCTATTCCGCAACACGCTTGCCTCTCGTATCAACTTTCGAAGGCTCCAAATCTATCAAGTTTAGATTTTTATCATCAATATATGCTTATGGAACAATTTCCAATTAAAAATATCGAAATTAACCCAAAAATCCGAAACTGGTCAAAATTCGACCCCCAGTCCCGCGTCCCTAAACTAAGATTTTTTTTACATAAAAGTGTTATTCATCATCCCACGATTCCGTACATATAAAGAACACCAAAATCGGAGTCCGTTTGACCCCTCAAATCGACCCCTAAAGGTCTCTTATTCTCAAGCCCCAAAATCCCACTTGTCTACTATTTTTCATGAATTAAACGCTGAGATTATAGTCTATAATCTCCCATAAACGAGTCTTAATGACTAGAACACTTACCTCTATGAATAACAAGAATTTCCCTCTTTAAAATCGCCCCCAAGAGCTCTTTTCCGTACAACAATGGTGTAAAATAAGGTTTTGGTTGCGAAAGGGTTATTTAAATATGCCCAGTGATTTTACTCTCCGCCATCGTGGTCAAATCCACGCGGTCGCATAGACCAAATGTTCCTGACCTCTGCGATCGCAGCACTGTGCACACGATCGCACAGTGCTTTTGCCAGCAACTCCACGCGCCCCAACTTCCTTTACGCGATCGTAGCTTACCCCACACGATCACACTGCCTTGTCCCCCCTCTACTTCGAGATCACATCTCCCCATACGTGATCACACATAACAAATGGTGCCTGCCCAAAATAACTCACTGCGATCACATCACTTACCCCGCGATCGCAGTGAACAAAACTACAGTGCACAAAAACGAGAAAACCAGCATTTGATCTAAGTCCAAAAATGCACGTTAACCACCTCAAATCAATCCCCCTCCGGACCCCAACCAATATACCAACGTATCCCATAACATCATTCAAACCTAGTTGCACACTCAAAACACCAAAACTAACATCAAGACTCCAAAATTTCATCGGATTCAAGCCTAAGAACCTTGAAAATTTCTAAAATCCACCAACGATGCCGAAACTATCCAAAGCAACTCCGATTGATCTGAAATTTTGCAGACATATCCAAAATGGCATTACAAACCTGTTCCCACTGTCGGAATTCCATTCCGACCCCGATAGCCTATTTTTCACTGCCGATCGGAAATCGTCAAAAACTAACCTTCGCCAATTCAAGCGTAATTATACACCGGACATCACAAAATTACTCCGAACACACTCCTAAGTCACAAATCACCTAACGAAGCTATTCGAGCTAATAAATTCACATTCCAGAGTCGTTTACCCATAAGTCAACTCTTAGTTGACTTTTTCTCATTTTAAGGCTATTCTTAATGACTAAATGACTGAATTCTCATTTTACCATTCCGATTTTAAGCCTATCAACTCTAACACATCAATAATGGAACAACCAACCTAAGAGAGGTCAAATACAGTAATTATAATGCAGGTTCTACGTAACGACGGATCGGGTCGTTACAGTAGACGGTGGGAATATGAACTCCTCACCATATTTGTAAAGCAACTGGTGCACTAGAATCAACCCTACCCGAGCCGATGTACCAATTGTACTCAAAACTGTGCTCCGGTCTTCTGAAGTCCGGGGTAGCAACAGGCTCCCCCAGTACACGTCCCCTAACTAGGACTACTGGCGACTCCTCAAAAGAATTCTTGACAGAGTTCACAATTTTCCAAAACCCGGTAAGTACAAGTCATAAGCTCTACGAAATATTTCTATCAAATCTAAGTACAATTGACTAGGAATAAGTAAGTACATTTGAATAGAATAAAACAGGAAAGTGACTCAAAAGCCTGCGAACGCAGTAGCAGGTTACCTTGAGTCTCCTCAGCAACGATCTGCGCAGCTACCAACAACCATAACCTGAAGCTGCGCACAAAAATGTGCAGAAGTGTAGTATGATCACACCACAGCAGTGACTAACCTCGATGAAGTAGTGACGAGGACTAGTCAAGACACCATCGGTCTAATAAGTAAAAAGGCAAGATGTATAAATGACCGAACCAAAATATCTATCTAAAGATTTCTCAATGTAATTAACGATACGATCGAATAATACAGAAGAAAATTCAATAATCACGATCAAGGGACAACATAATAAAAATACGCAAAGAGAGTGGAAAGGATGCAATCCAAATGGCAGGAATTATAATCCAACAAAAACACAAGCAACTCAACACTACATCAATTTATTCACGTCAGGCCTTAGCCAATGACTCAATAAAGCTGGTCAAACTTTCGAGTGAAAACCTTTAAATCTTGAGTTCATTTTTGAAAATTTTAAAGATATAATCATTTCAGAATAGAGAAATTTCTTCTTTGAAACATACCTTCTCTGAATGTATATTTATATATTTTTATAAAGAGAAATCTTTATAACATAGTCTCTTCAAATACCGGGTGTTCAAATACACTCCCAAACGCTGCTCTTTCAAGTATCATCAAAATATGTGATGTTCAAAATATATTTTCCCAATTATTGCTCTTTCAAATATCATCAAAACACGTGATGTTCAAGATATATTTTCCCAAGTACTGCTCTTTCAAATATCATCAAAACATGTGATGTTCAAAATATATTTTCCCAAGTACTGCTCTTTCAAATATCATCAAAATACGTGATGTTCAAAATATATTTTCCCAAGTACTGCTATTTCAAATATCATCATTCTGCAATACAAATGTTTTTCAAGTATACTTTCGAAAAGAAGTCCTTTAGACATAACTTTTCTTGGAGATAATTGTTTTTCAGCTATACTTTTCAATATATATATTTATATATTTCGATTCAAATCTCCTCAATCATAAAACTACCGGAACTTAGTCCGCCACTCAGAATTTTTCATGCAATGCAATACAGGGGGGAAAGCTCCCGGATCTCTGTCCGTAGTCCCAATTTAAATATGCGATGTAGTACATGGGGAAAGCTCCTGGATCTCTGCCCGTAGTCCCAATTTAAATATACAATGCATTACATGGGGAAAGCTCCCGGATCTCTATCCGTAATCCCAATTTAAATATGCAATGCAGCCACTAAGAAAAAATAACCAGAATGCGACAGAACCAATATATATTGCCACAGCCCGTGCGAAAGCAAACAAGGCCGAATTCAAGGTGGGATGAGCAAATCAATACAAGGACTTAAATCACAAAAGTGGTAACAACTTGCATAATAAGTAGCCACTGAGAGGAATGACAAACACAAAGAGAGAACAACATAAGGAGGGGAAGACAAGACAAATATAGCAACTATTATTTACATTCAAGTTCGCAACCAAGAAAACAAATCATCCCGGCAATGCAATCAGCTATAACCAATCTCACTTAGACAGTTAGCTTCATCGAATAAACTCAGTTTGAATAATGCTCGATAAATATGCAACATATGAAGGAAAGACATGGCATAACGGTAGGAAAAACAAGGTCTTCATTTAAGTCAATTAAGATCATATAAGAAACAAGGAATGCTAGGCATGTACTTCTAACTTGAACATGAGGATATGGGATTTGAAATCAGGAATTCAGATATAACAAGTTCAATTCATATACGGGGAACATAAAGACCCAAAAATCCCTAAAGGGAAATCTATTTGCAAATAAGTTCGAGTACACACTCGTCACCTCGTATACGCGGACTACAATCAACATAGAATACTCAATTCTAAGGGGTAGTTCCCACCCACAAGGTCAGGCAAGATACTTACCTTGATTGCGCTAATCAACTCAATATCATGCTCTTGCCACGAGTACCCAACTCTGGGTGTCCCAAATCTTGACAATTCGATTGTATAGAGTAATATCATCACAAGGGAACAAAATAATTAATAAATCTGAAGCTAATACGCAAAATTAGGAAATTCGCCCAAAAAGTTCCCGGGGCCCATGTCTCGGAATCGAGTAAACATTTTATTTTCCAGACACCCATTCACTCACGAGTCTAAACATATGAAATCTCTCAAATTGGAGGTCAAAAACCCAATCAAAACTCAATAATTTGGTCTATGAAGTTTATCCCATTTTCTACCAAAATTTTTCGAAATTAAAGGTTGGATTTAAGATTGGAATCATGAAAATTGGTCTATGGATGGAAATCACTTACCCAAGTTACCCAGGTGCAAAAGCCTCCAAAAATCGCCTCTCCCGAGCTCCCCAATTCGAAAATGGTGAAAATAACATAAACCCTCGGATTTGATATAATTGCCCAAAAATTTCGCACCTGCTCCCCTGGGACCGCACCTGCGGAATTACCATCGCAGGTGCGAAAACCCACTAAAAAGCCTGGGATCACATCTGCAGTCAAATGGCTGCACCTGCGGCTCCGCATTTGCGGAAAACTAACCGCACCTGCGAGGATCGGGGGTTTGGGCCAAGTTCTGCACCTGCGAGCTCCTCGCCGCACCTATGGAAGGTCCATCGCAGGTACGAGACACCAGAACCAGCAATGGTTCAGCTGTCTCCCAAGTGCTAATAACACCCGATGAGCATCCTAAACGTACCCAAGGCCCCGGGGACCCCGTCCAACCACACACACAAGTCATATAACCTAACACGGACTCGCTCGAGGTTTCAAACCACATAAAACAACACTAAAACGATGAATTAAACTAAAGGTCCATGAAAATTCTTCAAAACTTCTATAAACATTAAGTTTTGCACTTAAGGTCCGAATCACGTCAAACTAAGTCTGTTTCTTACCAAATTTCATATATAACACATACAAATCATATCGAGCCTGTACCGAGAATCATAATGTTGGCCCGATATCACAGGCTTCACCTTAAATTTCATTTTCAAAAACCTTTATATTTTTCAGAAAATAGTTTTCTTTAAAAATTCATTTCTCGGGCTTGGGACCTCGGAATTCGATTCCAGGTGTACGCCTAAGTCCCATATTTTTCTACGGACCCTCCAGGACCTTCAAATCACGGGTCCGGGTCTATTTACCAAAAATGTTGACTGAAGTCAACTTGTCAAATTTCCAATACAAAATTTTCATTTTTATCAGTTTTTCACATAAAGGCTTATCGGCTACACGCCCGGGCTGCGCATGCAAATCGAGGTGAGATGAAAGGAGGTTTTCATGACCTCGGAACACAAAAATAGATAGAATATATGGGATGAGTTACTGTTCTTTTGCCATTTCGTTCTTATGTATCTGTGATTTGTATATGTTCTCTTATCTGAAGTTCATGGCCCAGTATGTTTTAAGGTTATTTTTATGCATGATTCTGTGAACTTGCATTTGTCCTGAGTCTCTTTAGTATTTTAATTTTACCTAATGCTGCTAGTTCTGAGATGGCTCTTGCTTAACTTGAATAATATGAAACCTCTTAAGTTTGTTTAGCTTAATGCGTTCTAGATTGCTCCCGTATTCAACTTTTTTAGTCTACTATGTCAATACTAGAATACTTACGAGTGTTATTTGACACAACTTCACTTGCTCATCTTACTCTGAATCTTTGCAATGTTTGTCTTGCATATATAATATGTTCGGATCAGTGCTAAGGCCTTTATGTCACTTATAATATAGTATCCCTGATAATATGTCTCTTAGCATGTCTTTGGTTCACTTGATTCCATATTCCTTCAGTGATTATTTTACTCTACGGTAGTTATCAAACTTATGTTTTCCCTACCATGTTTGAATGTTGTTCTTGTTTCCTGATGTGAGTAAACATGGCTTTCATTGGTAATGGGGGTACACTTAGCATAAATTTGAACTTTTAGGAGCAAGATCAACACCCTCATGAATAGGGGAATGTGAAACATCATCAAGGACAGAGGGCTCAACCACAGACACAGAAGGCAAGGTCAAGGGTGTAATCTCAGCATCTGAAACCACCCGCCTTCTCCGTGGAATGTGTACTAAAGCACCTTCTTCTTCTTCTTCTATGGAACGAGACTCACCGATCTTCCTCTTCGAGGAAGATGAACTGACAATAATTTCTTAGGTCTGAGCCAAAGACATCTTGGGATAGATGAGGCAAACACCGCACGAGCAGGGAATCCTATTAAAAGGGAAAAAGTTAAACGACAAAGAAATAAGAGACTCGAGTAAGGAAAAAAGCAAGAACAAGAACTTCACTTACCGTGGGTCTTTACATGCCAACCATACCTCCCAGCGAGGTACTTCCAAGATCTCTCTTCTAAAGGAGCAACGGGCAACAATTTTTCTACCCAATCACAAATACTGGAGAAATTCTCAACAGTATTCATGATTGTTGATAGAAGAAGAAACATATATGGTGTTAATAAAACATCTCAAGTCAAAACGAGGAAAAGTAAATAAATGTGAGCTAAAGCATACTCACGTGCGCGATTCCACTTCTCAGGGAAGGGAAGATTTTCTTCACTCACTAAACCAACAGTGGGTACAACAACATATCGGAGGTACGAACCCCTATCCTTATCATCTCCAGGGGTTACTAGCACTCTTTTGCTTCTGGCAGTCAGAGTAAAAAATCCTTCACGCAATAAGGTAGGAGAGTAGAGATGAATAAGATGGTTGAAAGTAAAAGGAACTGAGGCTAAAAAAGCCAAACTCCTAAGACATGCGACAACTCGCCACACAAGCGGACCAACTTGTCCTAAGCAGATATTGAAAAAATGACAGAATTCAATTATGACTGGGTCAATGGGGGGTCTAAACCCTAGAGTGAAAGGGTACGTACAAAAAAAAGAATATCCCGTCTTGTAAGACGTAATTCTTTGATTACTATTTGGAATATTGACAGGGAAATCAGGCCTCCAAAAGCACTCCCTACGAACAAGGGAAATCTGACCCTCAGTTATAAAGGTTGAATACCTTTCGACACTTTCAAGAGAAGAAGATTGGTCTACAAGAACTTGACTATCCCTAGCAAAAACAAACTCCGCAGGGACAATTTCATCAACTCCAAGTTCACGAAGGTGTTCCCCTCTACCTCTAGACAAAGATCGAGAAACCCTAAACCTCGAAGAAACTAGAGATCTAGTGGAAGGAGAAGGAACTATCTGAGAAGAAGAGGAGCCCCTCGAAGGAGTGGATCCTAAACTTCTAAGTCTACCACCCCTCCGACTCCTAGTCGGAGCAGAAAATGGCGTTAAATTTTCAATATCTATTACTCCCTGAGGTTGGTTTGAAGAAGACACGTTTACAAAGGCAAGAAGAAAGTTCTTTACAAAAGACAAAGTTAGAAAAGTGTTTCGTGGAAGCAAAGAAAATAAGAAAGGTATTTATACTTGAGGACAACCGTCAAACATGGGAAAAAAGAAAAATAATGATAAAAAGTCATAATTGAAGATGTCACTTCGGGAGTGGCACAACCGCAAAATGCCCTAAAAGGTGCCAAGTAAATGCAAAACCAATCCGAAAAGGGCACGTGGTATGAGCATTAAATGGAAGTGACAAACGACGCATATGGTGCAGAGAAGGATACAATGATTCGAGGAAAAGCGGCGGCAAAATATTCCCTCCATAAATGAATCTCCACTTACCAAATATCAATCGTTAAATATATGGTAAGTGGGGGGACTATCTGTATTGGTAAAAAAAAGTTTCACACGTAAGACATCTTTTGACAACTCAACCAGTCACGTGGACACAGGAGAACACGGCAGCTGGCTGTGATTCTTTGAAGAGGTACGAAACAAAGATGCACGATTCAGTAAACCCTCGAGCTTATCAGCCACGGGAAACTCAACCTGATCAAAACAGGGGAGATGCACAGTCAGAATGAATATAGACAAAGCTACAAGCAGATTCAAAGACCCACAATTGATTACTCGAACGTTATGTAACCGTACCCCTATTACTGTTATCCTTTGTAACGCCTCATTAATGTCATAATTAGTCATTAATGAGCAACCATAGAAAGAGTTGTACATCATAGGAATCTCCTATATAAGGGAGGGGAATACAACTCTTAAAGGCATCTGATTCTCGAATATAACTGACTTCGCTTTTCTATATTTTTGTAATATTGTCTGTTATTCATTTTTCTCTATTTCCTTAATTATCAGTAACCCGTGTTCATCTTAAAAATAGCTTTAGTCAAAGGGTCTAATTCTTTGGTTAAACAGCGATGTTGTGCCGTTATTTATATTCATTATCATTTGAGGAAGAGTGTAAAGAATGAAGGGTGATACCGTGCCATTGCATTTATACTTTTATACTTTTATATCATTGCGAGTTTATGGCACGATGGGTGTTTTCGTGCAAGTGAGGACGAGAGACATGCATTATGTTATGATATTCTTTCCTTGCAGATATCTTCATGTATTACCTTGAATTGTTGCTATCATATTTATGGTTCTTTTGTGACTTGTCGTCACTGTTATGTGCTTATTCTCTATCTCATTCGTTGTTGTATTGACTATGCCTTCTACTTGTTTAACTTGTAAGCATCATGCCTATTTCCTGCTGTTACTATTGCATCCATGTCATATCTATTTTGTTGCACTTACGTACGAGTCTTCTTCCATGTTGGCCATTCAGGCCACTACTTGTTGCATTATAAAGAACATGTACCCCCTTCTCTTATTGTTATATTTATCTTTATGCCTCCATCATGCTAGTTAGTTGAAGTTATAACCTTTTTTCCTAATTGTTGTCATTACCTCTATGCTCTCCGCTTAGTCTGTTACTGATGTTCTTCAGTACATTCTCGTTCATTATTACTGCTTGTGTATTTCCTTTCTTGTCATCTCTATTATCTGTATTTCTATCATTTTGTTGGTACTGTTTACGCATATATGGTGAGGATGAGATAAATGCACGAAGGGTATTGTCGTGCCGTTAGATTTGATGTCTTGAGTACTTCTCTCACACTATGAAAGTTTTGAGGTGATTTGTTGTGGTTCATGGGTATTCGTTCTAAGGAAAAGGTTGGATGAGGCGCTGGAAACTGTGATTCTTTCAGGTACTCTGTTATTGCTCTGTACAGGCGTATCATGTACTCTGTTCTATTATACTGTGGTATAGTTCTATTGCTAGTTTACATTACATTGTTTATCAATAAACATCTTTTAACTAAAAAGCCTCGTCACTACTTCGACGAGGTTAGACAAGATACTTACCATTACATGGGGCCGGTTGTACTAATATTGCACTTCTGCACATTCTGTGCAAACTTTTGGAGCGGAGCTGCTGGAGAAGTCGGGAGCTTACCCTGAAGATATTCGTGTATTCTGGATAAAAGTTGTCACTTGTCCTTGGTATTTCTAGACATTATTAATCTGTTCATGTAATTTTTAAACAGACCGTGTGATTATTTGTATTAACTTTGTAAATTCTAAGTCCTAGAAGCTCATGATTTGTACTACCAGTTCTTGGGTAAATTTGTAAAAGTTCAGATAATCCTATTTTAATTTCCTAAAAGTTCATTTGATTTGTATCTTTTGTTAGTTGTCTTACCTAGCGGGTCAAGTTAGGTTCTATCACGCTCAGTGATTTTTGGGTCGTAACACCATAGGTACAAGAAAATCCAACACATCAAAATATGATCATATAAATCATTTCAAAATAAAATTCACTTAAAAATGTAGCCAAAACAACCAAAAAATATTCCAACTACCATATGATACCAATATGACATATAATTATACCAATAGGATATAAATTTCTATTAATTAATTCCAGACAACTATATATGATATACGACTATTACCTACACATGCATAAAGAGAAAAAGCAAAAAATAATGTACCATATAATAATATATTTCAAGATATTATATTATAATACTATTATATAAAACAAACGCATAAATAAAAAATTAAAATGATTACGTAATACATATGCATAAAGAAAAATTAAAAAAATTCAGGATATTGTACTATTTGCGAACACCCAATTTTCGTCCCGCATGAAAATTACTCATAAAAATAATCAAAAAATAACTTTTAATGAATTTTAGGAATTTTTCTTTATTTAGTTGAATTTCATGCATGTTTAATATTTTTAAAATCATAAAAAAATTATAAAAATTATACATTTTTCATTTAATGTAATCTTAGGTTTAATTCACATTTTTTAAAATTAATTATCCTTTAATTAATAGATTAATATAAAAAGTCACAAAAAGTATACATTAGCTTAATCAATTAGTTTATTTAATTAGTTAAAATGTTAATTAGATTATTTTGATAAAATAAATTTAATTAATAGTAAAATGACTATTTTTGAAAGATAAAGTTTGTCTTTGTTCCAAATTAACCTAATTTGGGAGCCCAAAATTACAGGCCCAACCAAAAAAGGACACAAGAAAAAACCCTGAGAACTTTGATCCCCCTCTATCTCTTTGCCGCCTCCTCCCCTTCATCTTTTCTTCTTCCACTTCCTAACCCAAAAGACCACCCATCTCTAACCTAGAAGACGCTACAGAACTGGAAAACCATAAACACACCCTAAGACCACAACACCAAAAAACGGAAGCCTCATCCCATTCTTCTTCTCCAGCCACAACCTTCCATTCAAATCTCGTTTCCGTTTTAAATTTTTAAAAAACACCGAAAAGAAAAAAGAGAGTTCAGACTCTTCTGTTTTGGTTTTGATTCATGGATTTCTATTGAGTCAGTTTAGTTCGAGCTTGTTCGTTGATTGTTGTCAGTCGTTCGGTGTTGCGACTCCGGTTCGAGTTTATGGTTCGTAGTTCGCTTGAGGACTGCTGTTTTGGATATTCTTTTGCCCTGTACATGTTGGAAGATTTTCAGCAATTAAGGACTCATGCCCCTCAGTCTAGTTGATCTCGAAGTCTTTGCTAAGTCTGGAACTCCATGTGATCGTAAAAATACTGTTAGTATTTCGTTTATCCTGCCTTTTATGTATTAGGAAATACTGTCTATTTTAATGAAGTTCTTGAATGTTTATAGACCATAAATGCTAAATCTTTGAGCAATAAATTTAGTAATCCTTGATCTTTCTCAAAAAAGAAAAAAGAAATTAATTAACTTTGGCTTATGTCATTTTTGTTATTCGCTTGGTGAGAGAAGAGAGAGTAGCAGTTGATATGCTTAGATTTTGTATGAACTAGGGATCAATTATGCTTAAATTTGTCATGATACTACCTCTCAATTTTTGGTTGCTTTTAGTCAGTTGATTGAGGGATTTTGAGAATGATGAAAAGAAAGCGAGAGACCTAGGCATGTAATAAACTAATAATTGGTTTTACCCGCGGTCAATAGGTTAAAGTAGAGGATACAATAATTTAGTTTTGAAGTTTGTGAAATGACCTGGTTGCGTTGCATCAAGGTGTTTATTTTGGGAATCGTGAACCTTGTAGAATGTTTTAGGCGCGTTAATTAAATAAATTATCGTGGTCAGGGTACGGTTCCCGGGGCATGGTCACGATACATAATCCCAATTCGGGTGTGCATTTCATGTGGCCCGGCTATAACTTCGTATAATAATACAATAAACATGTTGTGAATCACTTAAAAATAGTGGTAATGAGACTTAGTGGTAAAATCATGGCTTAAATAATCAGCAAATCTGTTGAATGATGTTGTACATATTAGATTTTGGAAGTGTAATCTTGAGAATATCTGTTGGTTAAGAAATTAGGCCGTTTTGCTGAAATGTAAAAGTCAGTAGTTCTTAAATCAAATACAGACGAAAAATATTTTTTTTTTGGGAGGTGTTGGGTGTTGGTTTAATGAAATTTTGTTCTCTATGCTTCATTTTCATTTTCATAAATGGTTTTAATAGTTCTTCTTCATAAAGCTCCCAAAAAGCAACTGCAAAATTTTCTTGGTAAGAGTGAGTGATTTCATCTTCTGCAATTTTTTTTTAGAATTTTAATTTCGTTGTCCATTTACAAATGACATAACCAACTCCTCATCTCTGTACTTCCTTTCACAAATCCCATTTTCCATAATTCATTGGCCTCACAATAATTTGAAATTAGCTTTTAGGAAAATAGTTAATGAACATCGTAGCTTGCTTTAGGAACGACCAGTAATAGACATCGTGACTATGGGTACGGTTCCCGTGGCATGGTCACGATACGTGAATCTAAACTCGGGTGTGGCAACTCATGCTCCCGATTTTAACTCCAAATAATAATAAAATCACATGTTGTAATTGCGGGCACATTTCATGTGGCGCGGTTACGATATGTCCAAAAACAACAAGTGCACGCCATCGTGACTTGTCTAAGATAAATCCATAAACGTCCTAATTGATCTTAAAACTAAAATGTTCCTTCAAATAGAAAACATAAAGAATAATCAAACATCGCCTTAAATAGGCACTATAAAACCGTCACGACCATAGTTTTGACTACGTAATCTACATTCGGGTGTGGCAACTCATGTCCCGACTCTAACTCAAAACATTAATTAAAATAAACATGTTGTAAATCGCGGGTACATTTCATGTGGCGCGGTTTGCAACGTGTCCAAAAATAACAAGTGCACGTCATCGTGACTTGTATTAAAATAATTCCATAAATACTAAAAGCGGACAATTAAAAAGGCTAAATGCACAATAGGCTAAAATGGAGTGAAAGATAAACAAAAATGAGGTGTTATAGTTACCCAAAAAAACCAGGTGCTATACCTAGGAGCAGATTGCTACGTGGCTTCCTATCTTTCAACGTTTCCCAATATTTTTACAAGACGTAATCGAGCAGAACTATGAAAAATTGTATTTTCCTTTTTTCTTGATTTTCTCTTTTCAGTTTTTTTTAATTATAATAGTAATAAATTACTTATAATTAATTAAGAACGATAAAATTGTGTAAGATTGAGTACCAAGAAAAAAGGAGAAATGGCAGTAGTTACAGTGTTAAGGGGTGTCTCTCATGGCCGCTTACCACTACTCCCTCACTCTCAGGTTTGCTTCTTTTACCATCTGGGTATCCTAAATATTTTGAGTTCCACAGTTCCTGAAAATAAAAATTCCAAGTTTTTTGCGGTTACCAATTGTAAGCGTCAAAGGTAGACCAAGAAACACTGGATATTATGGGAATCATCGTCCCAATTGTTTGCGAATTTATGCTCGTTATTCACAAGCTCGGGATCTATTCACTACTCGTCTTCAAGGTGGTTCATTTTGTGCTCTCTTCGTTTTCTCCCTATTTCATCTGATAAGCTGTTCAATTTCCTTTCCAATTGCCACAAGGAAAAAAGAATTTTTTTTATAATCAAGTCATTAGTCAAGCATGCTATCTTAATAATGATAAATACAGTTAGTATGATCAAATAAAGGGATTTTGCCCAATTGATTAGAAGCAGAATTACAAGATTCTGTCAAAAAGTTTCTAGCTTTATTTGATGGGACTCTTAAAGGCAGTTGCATGATGATAATGATGCTGGAATCTTTATAATTGAGGGGCAAAATTACAGAAGAACGTACAGGTTTATGAGTTTCTTGATTGGGATTATGTTGTGAATTATCATAGAAAGAAATTACTGTAAAAGAACGAGAGTATGATATATTGAACTTTGTTACTACTTTATTCTATTAATTTGAAGTAGTCAGTCCTGATGCCTTTTGTTTGGGATTGTTCTGAGTTTTGATTTTGACAAATGTTATGTGTTATAACTTAGCTATCGTTAAGAAAACTACATCAGTTTGCCACCTTTCTTATAGGCTATGAAGATAGCGAGCATTTGGAAGATGCTTTGCATTTCAAATAGCTTAGTTATATAATTTGGTAATTTCTGTCATTGTTGAGCTTAACTCAAATTGTTTTTTCCCCTTATCTGGTAGATCGTCTAGAGAACTTGCCCAAACTTGTGGAGGATAATTTTTCCCGGTAAAAGAAACAATCGGAACTAGGGCTTAGGGTTTTGCAGTGTGTTTCCAATTGGGCAAGGAAAACAGGTCGAAGAAGGGTCTCAAAAATCAAAATCGGAGAAGAAATGAGAGGGGGAAGGAAGAATTTGAAGAGGGCTGTTGAAGAAGAATTGTTTACTCTTCAACAGGGCCAAAGCATTATGCAGGTTGTGGATCTTCGAGGTTCCAACCTAATTCAAGTATGAAAAATCCTACTAATTTCTTCCTTTTTTTTGTGTGTGTATGCGCACGCTCGTATTCTGGAGTAGTTGTTTTGGTTTTTGTATGAATTGATACTGAATTTTAGTTTATTTATTTAATTTGAAGGTGATGGATGCGAAAGGTGAAACATCAATAGCAATATTTCCAGCTAAATTCCAGAAAAGCATGTGGATAAAAAGAGGTTTGCTTTGGTATTTCCTATCCTAAATTTAGTATGGTTAATGATTTCATGCCTTTATTTTTGGCATTGAAAGAATAATGTGATTGCTTTCGTTTGTGTTTTGTATCTTTTTTCCTCAATGAATAGGCAATTTTGTTGTGGTTGATGAGAGAGGGAGAGAGGAAGCTGTTGAGTCAGGTAGAAAAGTGGGATGTGTTGTTACGCAGGTGCTCTATTATGAACAAGTCCGTGTGCTTCAGAAGTCACCTGAGTGGTGAGACTCTATAATTCAAGCACCTATTTTTTTGCCCCTTTTTTTAGTTTTAATGAAAGGGGGTGGAGATTATTCCTCATAAAAATCTGTTCTTTGACTGGGAAAGGAAAAAAGTAGGGTCATATTGCTCGATGAGCCTATTGCTGTAAATCTCTATTTGGAATGGACACATTAATTATAACGTGTGAACTTGCAGCTCGAACATTTACAAAGGATTTTGAGATTGACTATTGATCACTGATGTCTGGAAACAGAGGATATTTGGCTTTTTAACTGTCAAGTGGGCTGTAGTGGTCTACTCCATTTTGAAATTTTGTGATTTTACATCCACCTGAAGAGTAGATCTTGACCTTCTAGTAATTCTCTAGGTTGTTCTGTTACAATATATGTCAATCGGCTTAGAAGAAAAAGCTTCTCAGTAACTACTCTGCTGATGTGCGTTTCACATAGTTGGATATTTATGCTTGAACATGTCATCCGCAATTGATAGATTGGTCTGTATACTCCCGATAAATAGTTGGTAAATTTTTGGAGACGCCATCCCTAAGTGAAACTATTTTGTCATACTACCTCCCGTCACCCCTCCTGGCTAAGATACTGGCTTCAATCCTCTGAGTGTGTTGTCTGATTGGTTGCACTCTAATTTGAATGCTCCTCTCCTACCCTGGTCTATTGCCCCCACTCCCCAAATAGTTTTTGTTCAGCAATTTTCTTATGTATGCAATACTCTGTGCAGGCCAGAGGTTTTCAAATCCACAACAGTAGAGAGTTCAAAACAGGCTAAGCAATCAGATAATACCCTGATGAATGAAGAGAGTGATGATGATGGACTCCCTCCATTAGAAGCGAATACTAACAGATTAAATCCATTTCAACAGGAGTCCGAGACAGAATCTGATTCAGATACTGATTCCTGATCCATGCTTTTGGACATTCATGGTACCATAAATTACGCCTTCATTTTTGCGGATGAAATTGGTTGTAAAGACATCGCTGTCTTTAATGCTATTGATAGTAAATCTTCTTGCTATTGTATCAATGTCTCTGATATACTAGTTAATATGTCAAGCCCACATCTGAGTGAGTAAACTTCTGATGTTCCACATTTAATTTTTCTAAAATCTGTCTGCTGGTATAATTTTACTAATGCTATGTTTGATGGGATGTTTTTTATATATTGAAAAAATATGCATAGCATGCTTAGTTTGAAATTAACTCGTGATTTAAGGCGAATGAGCCATAGCAAGGTCAATTAGCTTTTATGCCTTGTGTTGACAATAATTTTGCGATGCAAGGGTTTTCTTTACATGTAGCAGTTGCTACTTCAGATTGTAGAAACTTTCTACACAGCTATTGTCAAAGCTGCAAAGTTTTCATTTGTGCTGTAGGATTATTTGGGGTACATAATTTAAAAGAATTTGCTACCTCATCTTAATTGTTGCCAAAGTGTAACTGTAAGTTCAAATATGGTTGAGTAGTATCCAAAATAAATTATGTGGGTTTGTGGCATTAAAATATGTAAATGTGGTTCATAAAATATATAGCTCTTTGGATAAGCAAAACCAGAATGTACAAGATGACTGATGTTGTAGATATATACAAATCTATAGTAGACCGTAGTAGTAGTTACATGGAGCAGCATATACAATTTCATTGACCCTGCTTTTCTTAACTCCAGCTCTGGAAAGTGGAAATGCAAGGTAGTGGTAATTGAAACAAGGAAATATTC
The DNA here is from genome assembly GCA_005239505.1 of Nicotiana paniculata. NCBI lineage: Eukaryota > Viridiplantae > Streptophyta > Magnoliopsida > Solanales > Solanaceae > Nicotiana > Nicotiana paniculata. The sequence goes on along the minus strand of ML349733.1, from coordinate 23,659 downwards.
CTGCAAAATCTACTAGAAAACATATAATTGACATACAAGAAGTTGAGCCGAAATCCTTGCATTTAACTTTTAATTGACAGCAAAATCTCCTTGGCTTACAAAATGTTATCAAAGATAACATCATCTGTTACTGTTAGACGCATGCCTGTAATAATTTTAAATTATTTGTAGGTAAATGTATTGCTCAGCCCCCACTTGCAGCACTGTAAAAAAATGATTTTACATCCATAAGGTTATCAATCATCTTCAATATATATAAACATGGACGTTACAGAGTTGAGGTTAGGGTGTAGAAAGGAGCTCACAGTTCCTTTAGATTTCGACAATGTGTCTTTATCTATCCCATTATATTTTCTATGATTCACGGAGTATCCACCTTCTGATACCATGATATGCCGACGCCATTGATCACAGTCGACAAACATAAGAAAATTCTGATCTGGGAATTTCACTAATTCAGTAAAAGCAGCATTCTGATTTGTTGTGAAAATGAACGCCACGATCGTGCTCCTGGAATCGATCAATGATAGTTCCCTATGTTAATACCAATACATAGTGCAATGAAGACCACCCTTGTGATCATGTGGCTTCGCCATTGGTAAAACCTCTCTATACCGTAAACACATCAAATGCTTCTTCAAGTATTTCAGTTGCACCCTATGATCAGTTCGAAACATTAAATGAAAAATAAATTTATTCTATGATGGCAATGCAAGTGGTAAACTTACCTGCTAAAAAAGGATAATGCTAACTAAAAAATTAGAAATAGATACAATAGAATTAGTCTATAATTCCCAATGAAAAAAATAAAAAAAAGATGCAAATATGAGGTATGTGGATGATTTCTTTACTAATTTACATTCACAAGAATTATTCGAATTTCTTCACAGGTTCAACAATATATCCAAAAAGTTAAAATTATAATAAAACAAACAGTTTTGAAAATACCTCTAACAGCAATGCTGGAGACAATGTTCTGATTCTCTGAATTACAGAATTGCAGAAGCACGGGGATCTTGGGCCATTCAGAAAATCTATGCATGTAAAGCTTTTCGAATGATTTCGTTATAAGCTATATTGTACGTCGAATGATCAACGTTGCTATCTGCTGTTGGTGGTCGAATTAATAATTTTATAGAGTGAGAACTTTTTGCTCTTGATAAGGCCACATAGAGTTGACCATGTGAGAAAACAGGTTTAAGATAAATAAATTTCAACAAAGTCCAACGTTTGATTTTGAGTTTTATTTATTGTCATAGCAAAACATAATTGCAAAAGGAATTGTGTTCTCTTGAAAGGAACATATAACTTTTTATCAGCAGATGATAATAATGGTATTCTTGGAATAAATACATGTGCATTCTTAAAATCTCCACTTGCAATTTTAGCACTTACAACATGCTTTTGAAGGTCGTAGCATATAAGTCGTGTGACATTGCATAAACTTTGGGATGGATTTAAGTTTCGTAACAAAATAACATGAAAATGCTTTTTTAATGTCAATTTGTGAGGAGGTAAACCAACAAGATGTAATGTATGCAAAAAATCCTCATATTGGCTTTGATCATGTGCTTTAGTAGTTTCATCAAATGCAACATATGTTCTAGCATCTCCAGGAAATTAAGCTATGAACAACTCATTCATTTCATCAACAAAGTCATTTTTTATCGTCAAAATTATGCGTGAAGTCACAAAAAACATATCGGAACATGTATGCAAATCTGGATAAGTTTCTCTAAACAAAATATCTAATGATTCTTTTTCAAAAATGAAAGAAATAACAAAATAATCAAAATTTCTATTTTATCATAGTTATATATTTTTTCTTCTCCATTTCTTATTCTCAACAAATATTCACAAAAACTAGAGTCTGTTTTAGCTCGCATATTTTCTAATAGTCGCAGTTTCTCAAGTTGATTCCAAATTTCAGAATACAATAAGCTTTTTCTTGAATAAAATATTCTTTTTTTTCATTTCGAACAACCAGGAGGGTTTGTCTAAAGTCACCACTGAAAACAACTACTTTTCTCACAAATGGAGCTTTTGTATCCCTCAGATCCTTCAAGAGAACATCAAAAGCTTCTATCACTTTCCTTTTTGACATAGATATTTCATCCCACACAATGAGTTTCACATCATGTATAAAAGCTGCTAATGAACTTTATTTACTAATATAACAAGAGTATTGTTCATCAATTTCAATAGGGAATTTAAAACGGGAGTGAGCAGTTCGTCCTCCTGGGAGGATGGAAGCCGCAACCTCTGAAGTTGGTGTTGCTAAAGCGACAAAGCCTTTTGATCGCACAACAACCAACAAAGCACGGTATAAAAAGGTTTTTCCAGTTTTACCAGGTCCGCCAATAAAAAAGGCGCCTGATTGGTTAGAAAATATCCTGTTAAGAATTTTATCATATACTTTTCGTTGTTCAGTGTTCAACTTTTCCTCTAATAACAAGTCCTCTTCTCTAACAATAATATTTTTTTCGAAATCACAATTTTTGTCTTCTCTAACAGTCGGTGACAGTGTAATTCTTTCAAGTACAAGATTATATTCATTAATATCATGCCCCATCAAATGCAAAATGTCATTAATATGATTTAAAGTCATGTAACGAATATCTTTTGCATTCGTGTTCGGTAGAATCTTAAAGTCTTCTGACGTTGAATCTTCAAATTGTTTTCAAAGCTCTGCTGGATTAGCAGGATTACAATACACCGATAATGTTGCAAACAAGTATCTTAAATTATATGGCATTTGATAACTTACAACTTCAAACATGCATTCAACTAAACTGTTATCACAGTGCAATAATCCTCTTTTTTCTGCAGACTCTCTAAATGTACTACAAGATATTCCATCAACTTTTAGTAAATCTTGATATGATTTGGGTCCTCTAACATTCATTAACAGTAATCTCAGGTAATATCTTTCTCCTTCAGTTGGATGACATATCACAACACGTCCAATAACCTTGCCTTTTATGCGATGTATCCACATTTTATATGTTGTTGACCATACGAAATATTTGAGAAATTCTTTACACAATAACGAAAGTTGCACAACATCTTTTTTTGTGTGATTCATAACAAAGAATTCAATTTTGTTATCTAATCATCGATTTCATATAATTCTATATATACTTTAAGAACTTTTAAAGGAAACAAATTGTTGTCCCTCTAAGTGTAACTGAAGGTGATATACAGCTGGGAGTCATTTCACTAATTGGGAAACTAAATAAACGCCAAGAAGCTTCCGGAGGTAAAACCCATCTAGCCGATTGATATTCTTTATTTCGTTATGTCCGTATCTATGTCACTGCTGTGTATATGAAACACAATTTTATCATGTCCTTTTACAAATAGATTTGTAAATATATTTAACTACTTTGATATCAGAACAAACTTCTACATTCATATGGAAGTTATACTTGCATCACAAAAAAGGATTATATGGAACAACCCACGAATTGTCTAAAAACAGAGTTCTTATTTTTATAGTGTCTCCAGTTTTCGCTTTCTATATATTGGATAAGAATTTTTTTCTGTTGATGTTTTATCAGCAAAATCTCTTGGATATTTGAATTTGCAATTACCCTTTTTCATGCAAATATTTGCCGGATTTAACCTTCCACAGGGACCGTGCATCATATTGTCATGACCTAAAACCAACCAGGTCATGATGGTGCCTATCGTGGAATTAGTCAAGCCGACACACTCCCAAAAAAATCGATATTTCATTAAAATTAGATAATAGCTTTTTCAAACTGAAATATGCGTGAAAGAGATAAACTCCAAACTAAAATACGAAAAATAAACCCCAACATCGGGTGTCACTAAGTCATGAGTCAATACTACAATTGTTCTGAAATATAGCAAGACATCATAGTCTGAGAATAAACAAAATACACTAAAAGGAAGATAAGAAAAGAGAAAGGCAGGACTGCGATCGCCAGGCAGCTACCTCACTATCTCCGATGAAAGTCCATGACTGAAATAGTCAACAACCGCTACCGTGGTCTGAGATACCCGAATCTGCACACAAGGTGCAGGGGTAACATGAGTACACCAACTCAGTAAGTAACAAGTCCAATCTATGGACTGAGAGGTACTGATGAACTAAACATCAACAAATAAGCAGAATTAAACTGTGCAGTAAAGTAGGCATGCTTTCCATTCGAGTATTCAACTCAAGAAGTAAAGTAAATGCATATCTGAACAATGTAAAGTAATAAGCTCATCATATCTCTAAGTGCCAATGAACAAAATTAATGAAAATGTACCATGTACCTCCACTCTCAAGTGCTCAACCACTCGGTACTGTATATGGCCACCCGACCCAGGGAAGATCCATCCCGAAATATATACACATCGCTAACAACAGTCGCTCAGTACCGAGGAAGGCTATTCCTGTCACGATCCAACCGATGGGCCATGACGAACACTCGATACCTTACTCAACCGAGTACCAATGTAACATATCTTTCTTATTACACTTTCATTGGCAAATGGGCCAAACGGGCCGTCATGGGCTAACCAGAATACACATAGGGAAATACTCAATATAGGACGACCCAACCTGATACAAAAATTATACATGTGATAAGTGGGCCTATAAGGCCAACATGATCATTTTTAAACTTAAAACGTAGGCCTGCAAGGCCATTCAAGCATTTGTATACATGACATCTGTCTACAAACCTCTAAGAGTACATACTTAACATAAAGGTCGGGATAGGATCCCGCCATACCAAACAGTACGTGTCTAAATCATACTGACCAAATAAGCAACTTCAGAGCAAATGGAGCGCACCAACATCTTTCGTTGAGCTAATAGCCTACTTGGAGGACTCTCAACCTGTCTATCGGGACTTGCGGGCATGAAACGCAGCTTCCCCAGGCAAAAGGGACATAAGTATGAATAATTTATCGAGTATGTAAGGCACATAAATAAGTATATAAAAGACATGGAAGAAACATGGAGTAAAGGACTCAACCTATAAGTCTGGATAACTCTGTAAATCATGAAATACTTATAGTGTCATGCATATGCGTATGAATGTCATGTCGTGCATAGGTACATGTGTTCATAAACATCATCAAGCCTACGAGGGCATCCCATCATATCATCTCGGCCACTGTGGGCAAAATCAACAACATATACCAGCTGATCAGGTGGTGGTGCGTACATAACACCGTAACATTTTCCCATACCCTATATACATATAATATACATATATACGCGTATATTAAGGCATCTTGTCATGGGTCAATGTACATGTATAAATGAATGCAATGAATGAGAATTATTTCAATAAAGTCTCTCGGAATGTCGTAAGACCATTATGCCTTTGAGTAATATCATGAAGTAAACTTTTTTCAACTTACATATTTTTCTAAGACCCATGAATAGAAGATGTAATAATAAGACACATGAGAATTCAATAACATAGGCACCTCTAATACTTCTATGAATAGAGTCATTTATGGAAATTGTGGATTTGCTCGTTTCGTTCGTGTCGTACAGATCATGCCAAAAGAAAGAAGTGATAGCCTTAACATACCTGAGGCGATTCTCTTGGCAATTCCTCTAACATACGTCAATTGCGACGAAACACATAACGGAAGATCGAAGTAGGGGAGAATCCGTATGATATTCTTGAGAAAGATTGCACCGTACTCCCTTATAATTGCAAGATCTCACATTGCTTTGGATTGTTGAAGATCTTATCTTGCATATGTGACTTACTTTCGTGACTTATGTTTGTAACATACTAACACTTACTTTTGAATGCATATAAGAATGTATATTTGACTTATGTTTCTTAAGGATGTATATGACTCATATTGTTAAGACTTGGCATAACATAGTGACTTATGAGTCATCATTCTTGAATTGGTTTTCTGCCACATGAGGATCTTATCCAATAATTAACCACCAATCATCTTGATTTATTGTTAACCTCTCACTAAAATCAATAATTACTCACTTATCCACATAATTAAGAATTATCTCAAATTACTTAAAATACTACTCACTTTTAATATGCTTTGCACACCTTACTATTATGGTCATGTGGTACCTTGTATGACACTAGTCTATAAATACCGGGTATCATAGCTTGTGCCGTATTTATCCCAAATTGTCAAACTTCGACGAAATTCATTTTCTTCGATTTGCTTATTCTCTCACCTTCACGAATTTACTTATCACTTGTTTGAAATAACATAATATTTATAATCTTAAAACAATCTCATTCGCGAACTTACATCGATTAACTTACGACGAAACTTTAACGTACGAAAAATGCGGGATGTAATATCTCATTTTCAAGCTTTCATCAATTTACTTATGACATACTTTTACGTACGAAAATATGGGGTGTAACAATTCCATCCCTATGAAAATGATCCATCTCCAGGTATAAATACTTTGAATGAGATCCATGCCCAGGGAAGATCCATCCCTCAAATATCATCTGCGCTCACTGGGGGTGTGTTACAGACTCCGGAGGGGCTCCTACAACCCAAGCACTATCACAATCATCAATATAACCACTGCGACGTGCAACCCGATCCCATAACTGTCACTCATAATCAGGCTCTCAGCCTCACTCAGTCATCACTCTCCAGTCTTACACACACGGGCTCACGATGGCATGAAACTAGCTCGAAACAATGATATGATGTTCCAAATAACAACAACTGAGATAGAGACATGATATGATATGAATGAATAACACTGAGTACAGAATATCAATGAAACTAGTGAGATGACAACAATAAACGACCACTCGGGTCTCAACAGTATCGACGTGAAGCCCTAACAGAATACCTAGCATGATTTACAACACATTTACTTAATCACATGATAGAAACACAGATGTCAATTTGGTCAAGGGCGAAGCAATAGATGAAAATCCCTCTACAAAATGACGGTAATAACCCGCCAAACCAAGGAGGCTCCTAATCTCTGTAGCTGAGGACGGTCTAGGCCAACTATGCACCACCTATATCTTCTTCGGATCTACCTGAATACCCTCACTGGACACCACGTGTCCCAAGAATACTACTGAGCCAAGCCAAAACTCACACTTGGAGAACTTTGCATAAAGCTTCTCCTCCCCCAATCTATGTAATACAATCCTCAAATGCTGAACATGCTCCTCCTGGCTACGAGAGTACACCAGGATGTCATCAATGAACACAATAACGAAGGAGTCCAAATATGGTTGGAATATACTGTTCATCAAATGCATGAATGCTGCTGGGGCATTGGTAAACCCAAAAGACATCACCAAGAACTCATAATGGCCATAATGGGTCCTAAAAGCTGTCTTAGGAATATCTGAATCCCGAATCTTCAACTGATGATACCCAGACCTCAAATCAATCTTAGAGAACATCCTTGCTCCCTGAAGCTGGTCAAATAAATCATCAATACGAGGCAAAAGATACTTGTTCTTGACTGTGACCTTGTTCAACTGCCTGTAATCAATGCACATTCTCATATAACCATCCTTCTTCTTCACAAATAGGACCGGTGCACCCCAAGGTGACACATTAGGCCGAATAAACCGCTTACCTAGGAGTTCCTGAAGTTGTTCTTTCAATTCTTTCAACTCCGCCTGTGCCATACAATACAGTGGAATAGAAATAGGCTGAGTGTCTGGCACTAAATCAATACCAAAGTCAATATCCCTGTCAGGCGGCATGCCTGGCAGGTCTGCAGGAAACACGTCCGGAAAATCGCGGACCACTGGAACAGAATCAATAGTGGGAGTCTCTTCACTAACATACCTCACAAAATCCAAATAAGATAGGCAACCCTTCTCAACCATACGCTGAGCCTTCAGGTATGAAATCACCCTACTAGGCACATAATCAATGGAACCACTCGACTCAACCCTCAAAAATCTCGGCATTGCTAAGGTCACGGTCTTAGCATGGAAATCTAGAACAACATTACATGGAGATAACCAATCCATGCCCAATATCACATCGAAGTCAACCATACGAAGCAATAACAAAGCCACTCAGATCTTCAGACCCCCAATAGACACCACACATGACCGATACACACGGTCCACAACAATAGTATCGCCCACAATAGTAGACACATGAACAAATGTAACTAAGGACTCACAGGGCATGTCTAGAAAATGAGCAAAATATGATGAAACATATGAATATGTGGAACTAGGGTCAAATAAGACTGAGTCATCTCGACGACAAACTGTGACAATACATGTGATCACGACATCTGAAGACGTAGCATATGGTCTGGCTGGGAGTGCATAGAAATGAGCCTGACCACCACCAGATTGACCTCCCCCTCTAGGGCGACCCCTAGCTGACTAACCTCCACCCCTAGCTGGGTGGGTGAGTGGTGAAGTAACAAGAGTTGAAGTGGAGGGCTGACTCCTCTTCTGAGATGAACCTCCCGTAAGGCAGGGACAAAATCTCTTGATATGACCCAGATCTCCACACTCAAAGCAACCTCTCCCGGCAAATAGCGGTGAGGACTAAAGGAAGCCCCGAGCACCGGGATACCCACTAGAAGAACCAGGCATAGATGAACCCTGAGCTGATGGTGCATGAGTCAAACTCTGAGCTGGGAGGGCACTCAGAGATGAATGGACCTGATGGGAACTGTGAGGGACATGGCCAGATGATCCACCACGGTGACCTAGGCAAGCTAAATGAGCATGACTAAATAGACGTCCTCTGCCGTGCTGGAATTGACCTCCAGAAGGAACACCAACCAAAACTACTAGATCCCCGAGGCCTCCGTCTCAACTCGCTCCTAGAGTCGAACTGGCTTTATCTCTCGGGCGATATCAACCACCTCCTCAAAAGTAGCCCCCGACACCCTCTCTTCGGTCAGAAGAATCCATAGCTGATATGCGAGGTCATCCACAAACCTCCTAATCCTCTCCCTGTATGTAGGAACCGGCCAAACAACATGATGGGCTATCTCTGAAAATCTCATCTCATACTGCATCACAATCATATCATCTTGATGCAACTGCTCGAACTGCCTGTGCATCTCCTCTCTGCGGACTGTGGCACATACTTCTCCAGAAAGAGAACATAAAACTACTGTGAGGTAAGGGGCGCTGCACCAACATGCCTACACCTCTCATAAGCCTCCCACCAAGTAAAGTCATCCCCTGAGAACTAGAATGTAGTGAACAAGACCCCACTAGTCTCCAGAATACCCGTTGTCGGAGAATCCTCTAACACTTATCCAAGAAACCCTGGGCATCCTCACCCTCTACACCGATGAAAGTCGGAGGTTGAAGTCTACCAAACCTCTCCAATCTACGATACTCGTCATCAGGCATGACTGGAACCGCATAATCCTGAGCAGGTGCAACCGGTTAGGCTGGTGGTGCCTCCAGTGTGTGAAGTCCCTGAACAACCTGCTCGGGTGTACAGGCGACGGGAGTCTGAGTGCCTCCCCCGGCCTGAGAAGTAGCTGTGGCCGTAGTAACTGAGACCGCATGAGCAAGGATAGTACACACTGATAAGATCTGAGCTAAGACCTCCTGAAGGCTAGGAATCACAATAGGCATTGGGGGTGCTTGAGTTGGTCTCGCTGGAGTATCTACGGCTGGGACCTGATCTGGAGCAATGGGAGGGTCTATAGGTACTGCCCCGACTGCTGCGTGGGCTGCACCCCTACCCCTACCACGGCCTTGACCGCGACCTCAGCCTCTCACGGGCCTAACTGGTGGCTGGTCGTCCTGTCCGGTAGCACGATTCCACACCATCTGTGAGAAAATGAAACAATAGAAGTTTAGTTACCAGAATCAATACATTCACACGACAAGAATTCAAGAATGTGAGATTTTTCGTAAGGGTTCTGCATCCTCTTGAATATAAGTGCGGACGTCTCCGTACCGATCCGCAAGACTCTACTAAACCCGCTCATGACTTGTGAGACCTATGTAACCTAGGCTCTGATATCAACTTGTCACGACCCAAAACCAACCTGGTCATGATGGCGCCTATCGTGGAACTAGGCAAGCCGACACACTCCCAAACAATTCAATATTTCATTAAAAATTAGATAATAGCATTTTCAAACTGAAATATGCGTGAAAGAGATAAACTCAAAATCAAAATACGGAAAATAAACCCCAACATCGGGTGTCACTAAGTCATGAGCCAATACTACAACTGTTCTGAAATATAGCAAGACATCATAGTCTGAGAATAGCCAAAAGACACTAAAAGGAAGATAAGGAGGGAGAAAGGCAGGACTACGATCGCCAGACAGCTACCTCACTATCTCTAATGAAAGTCCGCGACTGGAATAGTCAACAACTGCTACTGTGGACTGAGATACCTGAATCTGCACACAAGGTGCATGGGTAATATGAGTACACCAACTCAGTAAGTAACAAGTCCAATCTATGGACTGAGAGGTAGTGACGAACTAAACCTCAACAAATAAGCAGAATTAAATTGTGCAGTAAAATAAGCACGCTTTCCATTCGAGTATTCAGCTCAAGAAGTAAAGTAAATGCATATCTGAACAGTGTAAAGTAATAAGCTCAGCATATCTCTAAGTGCCAATGCACAAAATGAATTAAAATGTACCATGTACCTCTACTCTAAAGTGCTCAACCACTCGGTACTGTATATAGCCACCCGGCCCAGGGAAGATCCATCCCGGAATATATACACATTGCTGACAACAGTCGCTCAATACCGAGGAAGGCTATTCCAGCCCATGGAGAAGATCCATCTCTAGGTATAAATACTTCGGACAAGATCCATGCCCAGGGAAGATCCATCCCTCAAATATCACATGTGCTCACTGGGGGTGTGTTACAGACTCCGAAGGGGCTCCTACAGGCGCTATCACAATCATCAATATAACCACTGCGGTGTGCAACCCGATCCCATAACTGTCACTCATAATCAGGATCTCGGCCTCACTCAGTCATCACTCTCCATACTCACACACACGGGCTCACGATGCCATGAAACTAGCCCGAAACAATGATATGATGTTCCAAATAACAACAACTGAGACAGACATGATATGACATGCATTAATAAGACTGCGTACAGAATATCAATGAAACTAGTGAGATGACAGCAATAACGACCACTCCGCTCTCAACAATATCGGCGTGAAGCCCTAATAGGATACCTAGCATGATTTACAACATATTTACTTAATCATATGATAGAGACATGGATATCAGTAAGAAAAAGTCAATAAGCGGTGCCATAGAATGAACCAGGCGACAATTCTCATGGTGTACGCCCACACGCCTGTCACTTGGCATATGTGTCACCTCAATACTAATCACATAACACATAGCTCGGGGTTTCGAACCCTAAGGACCCAGCTTGGAAGCATTACTTACCTCAATCAACCAAAATCCTACTCCGCGACGACCTTGCCTCTCGACTCGGCCTCCAGACGTCCCAAATCTAACCAAAAGCAATAGATGCAATCAATATAGGCCAAGGAAACAATTCCACACGAAAACTATCAATTTCAACCGAAATCCAAAAATTCACCCAAACACCCCCCCGGGCTCACGTCTCAGAGTCTGACAAAAATCACAAAACTAGAAAGCCCATTCACTCACGAAAGCAACCATACCAAATTTATCAAAATCCAACCTCGTTTGACCCCTCAAATCCCCAAATCAAACTCTCCAAATACCAAACCCTAATTCCCTCAATTCCATCCCTAATTACTACTAATTACATGCTTAAACAACTGAAAATTACCATAATCACGAGTATTAAGCTCAAATAATTTACCTCAATATAAACCCCCTTGATTCCCTCTTCAAAACTCTCCAAAAAGCTCCAAAATCGATTAGAAATTGTGAAGAATGACTAAAAATTCGTGAAGTCCACAATTTATACCTTCTACCCAGAACTTCCGCATTTGTGGTCCATCAGTCGTTTCTGCGGTGCTGCACCTGCGAAAAAACCATCGCAGGTGCGATTCCACTTACTCCTTAAAATCCGCATCTGCGGCCAACATCTTGCACCTACGGTACCGCAGGTGCGCTCCAATACTCGCACCTGCGCATCCAGCCCAAACCACTCTTGCCCGCATCTGCGAGCCCCTTTTCCGCTTCTGCAGACCTCGCACTTGCGCCTTCCCTTCCGCAGGTGCGGAAATCCAGCAGAATCAGCAGTCCTTCAACACCAAAAATCATCCCGTGAACCACCCGAAACACACCCGAGTCCCTCGGTACCTCCACTAACAACACCAACAAGTCACATAGCAATATACAAACTTAGTCGAGCCCTCAAAACATTCAAAACAACATCAAAATATCAAATCAACCTCGAATTCAAGTCTAAGAATTCCTAAACTTCCAATTTTCGCAAAAGATGCCGAAACCTACCAAACCTTGTCCGAATAACCTCAAATTTAGCACATACATCACAAATAACTCTACGAACCTACTCCAACTTCTGGAATTCCATTCCGACCCAATGTCTATTTTTTCATTGCCGACTGGAAATCACCAAATTTCTAATTTCGCCAATTCAATCCTACTTCTACCACTGACCTCCAAATTACGGTTTGAACACGCTCCTAAGTCCAAAATCACCCAACGGAGCTATCCGAACCTTAAAAACCCCAATGGGAGATCGTTTACTCATAAGTCAATTTCCGGTTGACTTTTCCAACTTAACTTTCTAAATAAGAGACTACGTGTCTCATTCCACTCCAAACCTGAACCAACCAACCCGATGCAACATAATAAAGCTGAACAACACATAAAGAAGCAGAAATGGGGGAAACATCGCTATAACTCTCGGAGCGACCGACCGAGCCGTTACACATATGTTGAGTAACAAGTGAATTCAAGTAATGATCTTTAATAGCATCAGGAAATTCCGCACAAACAAATTTATCATATGATTCAGGAGTGAATAATTTGTCTTCATCAACAAGTATTATAAGAAAATGAGCATGTGAAGGTCCACGTTTTTGGAATTCTATAGTGTACATAAATCCTGCAACTTTTCCAAAGATTTGTCTTTTTTTAGTTCTTCTATTTTTGCACCGAGTACTCTACTAACTAAATCAGGTCTATTTTGTACCTCATAACTGGATCATAGATGTTCTTTTATTTCTGGCCAATATGAATTATACGTCGTTGTTATAAACAAATCAGGTTTTCCAAAATATTGCACCAATGTAATAGCATCCTTATATCGTCGACGCATATCCCTCGGTCCACCTATAAATGTAACAGGGAGGAATATTTTCTTTCCAGTTTAGAGGCTTCTCTTTCACCATATCGCAAAATGTCAAGAATTCCTTGCAACACTTCAATTCTAAATAAATCGTGATTAAATGCGAAAAAGTCTAATCTCTGTGTTTCAAGCTTTATATGTATATGTCTACTATAAATTGTTGAAATATTCTTCCACGATGTACTACTTCGTTTATTTCATTATCTCTTATTTGAAATTTTAACAGTAATACTCTCGACAGGATACTGTATTTCTTTTTCGTTTTCCTTTTTGCAGCGATTCTGCTTCCATGTCGAATAATCCGTCAACTGATTACATATTTTCTATGGTGGGCAGTTGCTCATGTTCACAGTGAGCTCTATTCCTTGTCAGATTATTCATGTGAGTAATTTTTTTATTCCACAATTCCATCCATTTTCACCATACGGAAACAATAAGGGATATTGCAAAGGATCATAACATCCGTAGTAATAATTTACTAATTGAGCTCTATTACGATGGGTATAAATTCGTATATGTGGTGCAGAAATAGTATTTCGAGAATTTTCTTCCCATATCGCTGCAATCTCCGATGCACTAGGTAAGTTATATGTTTGTTGGTCTACGACTGAGTCACATCTAAGTGCAATATAGAAATCTGCTAACTTCAGAACATTTAAAAGAGATCGTAGGAAAACAGCGTATGGATTGACTTTTAATATGCCCATCAACTTTTGCACTATCAATTCGTGAACTCTTGTTGAACAAGCCATTCTGTTGGCTAGTTCGTTATCACGATCATAAAAGTATAACTGTAAATTCTTTGGTTTTTCTCGTTAGAAGGAACCAAATCATCTATGAAATGATACATATGTCCCCGGACTCTGAATGTGTAAAAACCACAGTTTCTTTTTGCCCACTCTTTATCGCACTTTACACCAAGTGAAGTAAATGCAAACATATTATTGTACGTTCTAATGTAAGTTCGAAAATGTCCGGATTCTTCTGTGTTTTCAAAGCATAGGTTTGATAATTCAATTGGCATTTTATGTGCGGTTAGCCTTATTGAACCACTGCCACAACAAAATGTTGGAGGTTCGCATTCGAACCTTTTTGCAGCACAATATTGGCAGTTTGCAACTTTTTTCAAAGAAACATACGCATCTCGTTGTTCCCTAGTGATTTTTTTGGTGCGGGTATGACCTGAATGTTGAAGAACTACCATTAGAAGAAAATAGAACAAATTGTAGAAATTATTTATAAGACGTAGTTTGTGCAAACCTTTAGTTGGAGATTTGCTTAAGGTCGAAACACAGTGGTCAGATGTACCCGATGTGCATCCTTATATGCAAACAGTCAGAGATAAGAGTAATGTGCAACCATTATGGCACGATGGGGGGAAAATATATAAAGGATAAGCTTACCTATTTCGTGAATGACAAGATGATTGCATATATCTTTTCCTTTTTCCATATTATCGCGGGATGTAGTTGCACAAAGTTGATGGCTAGCAACTGTTAGAGAAATAGGCAAGAGCTTTAAATGTGTACACTGAAGCTTTAATAACTGAAAAACAGAGCATAAGAGCACATAATATTTTCAATGTTTTATTTATACACACATGTAAGACAACTAAGGTCTCAAACACATTCTACCAAGGAAAAACGAAAGACTACTTTATCAATATGTATGGTACAATGAGTACAACATTATAACCTTTTTCAAGAAGAGTATGAGGTTCTCGTATGGTAAAAGCAGTTTGTTTTGGGAATCCTGCTTTGTATAAAGATGATGTTGCCTGCTCTGAGACAGCAACAATTGCGTTTAGGTTATGCCTTGCAGTATCTTGTTTTCTCATACGGCGTGATAACAGTAACGCATCCCTTCTAGCAGGAGATATTTGGTTGTATGTATCTCGACGTTTGAGTTGCATTGCAGCCTTCCTTTTTTCTCCATGTAGACAGTTATCCATTTTTTTGGAATCCATCAGTTATGCAAGTTCAAGTTCCTTTTATACCTGTAGATTTTTGCAGCAGCAGTACTATCACGCCCCGAACTTGGGGGGGGGGGG
>ML349732.1:0-47099 GCA_005239505.1 Nicotiana paniculata | reverse complement strand
AAAACACATAAAATGCAAGGTATATAATGCTTAAAATCATGAATTCTAGCCACACATCAAGGGGCGACCCCATATTACATCGAACTAAAACATGAAGATGAGGTATCGAGCTCGGGATTCGAAGTACTAGTCAAAGATCGAGGCCAATGATGATCGAGGCCAAACAGGACATGCATCGAGCAAGACCGGAGATAGCGTACTAACAAATAGCCAAAATATCCGTAACTAGTTGAGGATCATGGTGCAAATCTCGAAACGAATCAAATCAAGAACGGTTATTTATCTAATCATGGGATTCCGTTCTGTAATTAGAATTCTATCATAGGTGGAATTCCTCTACTATATAAAGGGGAGTTCTAATTATTTGTGTCCATCTAACTTTCGCATATCAAAGCAACACAATACTCTTTTATCTCTTATACTCTCTTGTTCATCAGTTTATACCACATTACTTAGCTCTATTCTCAATTGAATCGAGGGCGGTCTAACTCGAGGGTCGAATTATATTTCAATATTGGTTTGCTTTATTTTACTGTCAATTTCTATCATTAATCATCATATTTATCAATTGGTATGCGGTGACACGTGTCTTTAAAACCACTTATATGTTTAATTGTTATCCGATTTTAAGGGTAAATAGTTTGGCGCCCACGGTGGGGCTAAGGATAATAGTGATTGCTTAATACACATTCTCGTAACACACATTGCTTTACGCTTGTTCTCGAAAGTGTTTTTGATTTCAGAATCAGCATGTCGAACTCTCAAACAGTACCCACACACGCTGACAACAACCTCGGTTTCCATGGGAAAACAACAATATAGTCGCCCCAGGGATCGAAGTACCTCAGGTTGGCGTCGAGCGAGTACCAGTTGCAGACCCCATCGACGTCAACTTCCATGTTGCCCTAAATGCTAATTTGGGCGTCGACCTCGAAAACAGCGTCCGCAGAGATGCTCGACCAGTCGGTCAAGATGCACAGGGCGGAAAAGATGGAGGAGTCAGCCTTTGATTGATATTTAGTGATGAAAGCTCAACAAGATGCCATAGAGCAACTTCAAAACCAGAACCGGGCTCCGAGTAGAGCTGAACCAGAGCCTTCACTGGAAGTTGTTCATTGGGGAGAACCAGTACCGGAGAGGTCAAACACCCACAAATCGGGGATTGACCCCACCATTATGAAAATGCTCGAAGATCTCACAAAGCAAATCGAATCAGGGAAAAAGAAGATCGAGGAAAATGACAAAAAGGTAGAAACATACAACTCCCGAGTTGATCAAATTTCGGGGGAACCACCGATTCTGAAAGGCTTAGATTCGAAGAAGTTCGTGCAAAAGCTTTTCCCCCCAAGTGCAGCTCCTAAACCCATCCCTAAGAAATTTTGCATGCAGAAATTCTGAAATATAATGGTACCACCGACCCCAATGAGCATGTCACTTCATACACATGCACCATAAAGGGGAATGGTTTGGAGGATGATGAGATTGAGTCCATTTTGCTAAAGAAGTTTGGAGAAACTTTATCGAAGGGGGAAATGATATGGTACCACAATCTGCCACCAAATTCCATTGATTCCTTCACGATGCTCACATATTCCTTCGTCAAAGCACACGCCGGAGCAATAAAGGTCGAGATTAGGAAGTCGAACCTCTTCAAAGTGAAGCAGAAAGACAATGAAATGTTGAGAGAATTTGTATCCCGGTTCCAGATGGAACGTATGGACCTACCCCCAGTCGCAGATGACTGGGTCGTCCAAGCTTTTACTCAAGGTTTGACCGTATAAAATTCGGTGGCCTCACAGAAACTAGAGAAAAATTTGATTGAGTATCCAACTGTGACCTAGCCCGATGTGCATATTCGGTACCAGTTAAAAATCAGGGTCGAGAATGATCAATTGGGAGCTCCTTCCGATTCCATTTATCCAAACAAGACCATCGGCAGAATTTAAAGGGACATCAACAATGAACCCCGATAGAATAGAGATCTGTATCAACCATAAAGTGGTGATCGTAGAAACAACAGCCCCATATGCAATCTAGTTTAAGGTGACCGAAGGAACGATCGAGGATAGAGCTACTAAGGGCTCATGAGTAAGAGTGGTTTCGATAAACATGTCGAGCCCACAGAAGCACCACGACTACCAGAATACGACTTTAGCGTCGATGCATCACCTATTGTATCGGCCATTGGGCGGATCAAAGATACCAGATGGCCTCGACCCCTACAGACCGATCCGGCCCAGAGGGATCCAAATCAGATATGAAAATACCATGGCACTCATGGTCATAGAACAGAGGGATGCAGGTATCTAAGGGAGGAGGTATCCCGTTTGTTCAACGAAGGCCACCTTCGATAATTATTTAGTGATCGAGCAAAGAACCACTTCAGAGATAGGGATGCAAATAGGAAGAACCACAACATATGATTCACATGATCGTCGGTGGGGTCGATATTCCACAGGGACCCGTATTCAAGCACACCAAGGTGTTGATCACCAAGGAAAAGTGAACTCGAGATTATGTGCCGGAAGGGACCTTGTCTTTTAATGATGAGATGCAGAAGGGATCTCACAACCCCATAGTGACGCACTGGTAATATCTCTTCTTATGAATAAAATTCAGATTGAATGTGTTTTGATTGATCTAGGAAGCTCGACCAACATTATCCGATCAAGGGTCGTGAAGCAGCTCGGCCTACATGATCAAATTGTGCCCGCGGCTGGTGTTCTTAACGGCTTCAACATGGTGAGTGAACTACCAAAGGTGAAGTATTCTTGCCAGTAAATGTAGCCGGGACCGTTCAAGAAATGAAGTTTCAAGTATGCGAGGGTGATATGAGATACAACGCCCTGCTCGGAAGGCCTTGGATTCACAACATGAGGGAAGTACCTTCGACCCTTCATCAAGTTCTGAAGTTCCCAATATCGGAGGGAGTAAAAATAGTGTACGGGGAGCAACCTACCACTTAGGAGATGTTTGCAGTCAATGAAGTAATACCGGTGTCGGTGTTATCATCAGCAAAGGGATCATAGTCAAAGGGAAAGCAGGAGGCCAAATAGCAACCACAGGTACCAGCCTCGACCCAATTGGAGGAGCAGGGGGCAGACGAGGATGATAAGCATTGGATTCCCCGATATTTCATAATTATCAATGACTCTGACGCCACAAAATCAACAGTCGAAGAGCTGGAACAAGTCATATTGATCAAGTACCTACCTGAACGAAAGGTATACCTGGGCATGGGGTTAACTCCCGAGCTCAGGGAAAAACTCATTAAATTCCCTTTAGATAATATGGATTGCTTTTATTGGTCCCACCTCGATATGACAGGGATACCACCGGACATCACTACCTATCCATTGAGCTTGGACTCGAAGTTTCATCCCGTAAAACAAAAGAGAAGGCCCCAAGAAGGGAAATAAACTTAGAATGTGTGTAGATTATAAAGACTTGAACAAAGCATGCCCAAACGATTCTTTTCCTCTACCGAATATCGATAGTATGATCTCTGCCACGGTCGGCCATGAGATTTTCAGTTTTCTCAACGCTTGCTGCGGGTACAATCAAATACGGATGAAACTTCATTCATCACTAAATATGGCACCTATTGTTATAATGTAATGCCATTCGGAATAAAAAATGTTGCCGCAACTTATCAACGCCTAGTAAATCGAATGTTCGAAGAACAAATAGGAAAATTAATGAAAGTTTATATTGATGACATGTTAGTTAAGTCCCTGCGAGCAAAGGACCATTTGAAACATTTGCAGGAGACCTTCGACATACTAAGAAAATATAACATGAAGCTCAACTCTGAGAGGTGTGCGTTCGGGGTCGGTTCGGGCAAGTTCCTCGGCTTTATGGTATCAAATCGGGGGATCGAGATCAACTCTGATAAAATCAAAGCCATAGAAGATATCATGGTCATAGATAATGTCAAGGCCGTACAAAGGTTAATGGGGCGCATAGTCGTCCTAGGGAGATTCATCTCGAGGTCCTCAGATAGAAGTCACCAGTTCTTCTCGCTGCTTAAGAAGAAGAGTAGTTTTGCATGGACCCCGGAATGTCAACAGGCCTTAGAAGAACTAAAACGATATCTATCAAGCCCGCCACTGCTTCATACTCCGAAAGAGGACGAGCAGCTCTACTTACACTAAGCAGTCTTGGAAATCGCGGTAAGTGGGGTCCTAGTTCGAGAGGAGCAAGGTACGCAATTCCCTGTTTACTATGTTAGTCGGACCTTAGGTGAGGCCGAGACTAGATACCCACACTTAGAAAAATTAGCACTCTCCTTAATAAGTGCTTCTAGGAAATTAAAGCCATATTTAAATGTCACCCAATTTGTGTTATAACTACATATCCTCTTCTCAATATTTTTCAGTTACTCGAACTCTCGGGTCGATTGTCCAAATGGGCCGTCGAGATCAGTGGGTATGATATCGAGTATCAACCTCGAACGACCATCAAGTCTCAAATCTTGGCAGACTTTGTAGCTGACTTCATGCCAGCCCTCGTACCCGAGTTCGAAAAGGAACTTATTAAAATAGGATACATCGTCGGGGGTATGGACCCTCTTCACAGATGGCGCTTCGAACGTGAAGGGATCCGAGCTAGGCATCATTTTGAAGCCACCCACAGGTAATACAATTAGACAATCTATCAGAACTTCGAAATTAACTAACAATGAGGTCAAGTATGAGGCCATGATTGCAGGTCTAGAGCTGGATAAAAGTTTAGGAGCAGAGGTCATCGAGGCCAAATGTGATTCCCTACTTGTGGTAAACCAAGTCAACATAACTTTCGAAGTTCGAGAAGATCGAATGCAGAGGTATTTGGACAAGCTACAGATGACTCTACATCGATGCAAAGAGTGGACTTTACAACATGTACCTCGGGAACAGAATGGCGAGGCCGATGCCCTTTCAAACTTGGGGTCATTTGTCGAAGATGATGAGCTTAGCTCGAGGACTGTCATACAACGATCTAGATCAGTAGTCGAAGAGGTCCATTCCGAAATAAACTCTACAAGTCTGATTTGGGATTGGAGGAATAAGTACATCGAATACCTAAAGAACGGGAAGCTCCCATCAGACCTAAAGGAGTCAAGCACTCTACGCACAAAGGCAGCACGATTCACCCTGGCCGAGGACGGAACGCTATTTAGGAGGACTTTCGATGGACCATTGGCGATATGTTTAGGACTAGGAGACACAGACTACGTCCTATGGGAGATTCACGAAGGCACTTGTGGAAATAATTCCGGTGCCGAGTCATTGGTTCACAAAGTTATCAAAGCAGGGTAATATTGGGCCGATATGGAAAAATACAAAACAGTTCGTTCGAAAGTGCGACAAATGTCAAAGATATGCGCCGATGATTCATCGACCTGAGGAGAAACTTCACTCGGTCTTATCCTCATGGACATTCATGAAATGGGGATGAACATCGTCGGCCCTCTCCTATCGGCACCAGGTAAAGCTCAATTTATTTTATTTATGACTGATTATTTTTCTAAGTGGTTGAAGCATAGACTTTCGAGAAAGTTAGGGAAAAAGAAGTCATAGACTTCATTTGGGACCATATTATATGTCGATTCGGAATGCCTGCCGAGATTGTGTGCGATAATGGAAAACAGTTCATCGGCAATAAAGTGACAAATTTTCTTGAGGATCACAAGATTAAAAGGATTTTATCAACAGCATATCATCCCAGTGGGAACGGACATGCCGAATCGACCAAAAAGAACATTATTCAAAATATCAAGAAGATATTGACCGACGCTAAGGGAAAAAGGAGAGATATAGTGCCCGAGGTTCTTTGGGCACACCCCCACGACGTTGAAATCTAGTACGAGGGCAACGCTATTCTATTTAGTCTATGGTGCCGAAGCTCTTATCTCGGTTGAAGTCGGGGAACCTAGCCTCAGGTTTTGACAGGGAACAGAAGAATTGAATCACGAGGCCATGAATACGGTCCTAGAATTATTAGATGAAATACAAGAAGCCGCCCTCGTTCGATTGGCCGCACAAAAACAACGACTCGAAAGGTATTATAATCGAAGAGCCAATCCTCGACATTTTAAAATCGAGGACTTGGTGCTAAGAAAAGTCACCCTCAACACTCAAACCCAAATAAAGGAAAAATAGGTCCAAATTGGGAGGGACCGTATCAGGTCCTCGACATCATTGGTAAAGGATCTTACAACCGCTCGGCACAATGGACAGCGAGCAATTACCAAACAATTGAAATGTATCACTCCCATAATGATACTACTTCTAAGGTACGAGCTTTCCTCTTTCATTTGTATTTTAAACTAACCAATTGCAGGTGTTCGATCAGGGTTGGTGATGGATTCCTCAACACGAAGTCTTTAGGTATGAAAGCACGCGTTGCAATCTTTTCCCTTAGACCAGTTTTTGTCCCAAATGGGTTTTTCTGGAGAGGTTTATAACGAGGAAACTATTGTTCGTGCTAACTTAGAGCAACTCAACAATATCCGATGCTTCTTTACGATCAACCTCGAATACTGGGGGGCATCACCCTCTAAATTCAACTTTTGTTGCAAGGAAGTTACTTTGTGACATCGGGGTCTCGATAGGTAAATTTTGTAAGGGACAAACATATCGAATGAATCGTGCCCATATAGGCTGCCCGAGCTCCGACATCAAACATGTACGCATGTATAATCATCTATTAAGAGAAATATTTTTCCTTGTCAATATCTCATCTCTTAGAAAAATTATACTTTACATATTCTCGATCTATTGTGAAAACAGGCTTAAGGGGCAACGATAACAGAAGTTCGAACAACTAACCCTACACTCGGGGACTGTCATCCGAAAAATACACAAGGTCAAATTATCAAAATTTCGAGATTATAAGACCTTAAAGGCAATCCTCGAATTTTATAGGCCACAGCTACCCCACTCGGGGACGGATACTTCGGGCAAGCTCGAAGTGAAACCGGAAAATACGCCTAAGAGGAAAGTCCCAAATAAAAGGCTACGGACGAATTAGCACGGTTCGGAGACGTCCGAATTCTGTAATAAAATAGGCCTTCAAATACTTTCACAAACCGGTTAAACAGACTACCCTCGACAAAATTACAAAGGGCTTCAAAAATATCGAGCCTCAAAAACCCTAATGGTTACAAAATTGTTCGAACCCCCGGATAATTCCTTTTCATTCTAAGGCATAAATTTTTTTATATAATTAACAATAAACTTCTCAAGCCGAAAAGGGGAAAAGCCATTCTTTTTACAAAGGCCATATCAGCCTAATACAAAAGCCTAAGGGCCATTTTTTGTTTTGAGTTCAAAGGATCATCCTCACTTAATTAAAGCCTAAGGGTTATCCTACTTCGAGTTCAAGCAGACACTCACTCGATACTAGTTCGGTTTTGGTCAAATTGCCTAAGCCTCGAACATGTTGATACGATTTCATAAGGCATAAATGAAACAAAATTTTCACAAGGCAGAAATGAAGAAAAGACAAAACAGAAAGGGGAAAAAGATAGTTGTATATATATCAAAATTTATTTACAAGGGTAACATGACCCGGTCGAGGTTCTATACAAAAATTCAAAATGAAAAATACTAAGTGCCTAATCTTCTCCAAGGGAAGCTTCTTCACCATCGGGGTTCCCTCAACTCTCAGATCCACTCATGCTCCCGGAGTCATCGTCATCAAGAGAGGCCAATGCTTTGGCTTCGGCTTCAAGCCCTTTGGCATTTTTAATCTCAGCAGTAAGATCGAAGCCACGAGCATGGATCTCCTCGAGGGGTGTCCCTCCGGGACTGGCACTTGGCATGCTCGACCACCCAATACACTTGAATTTTAGAGGCGTCGATAACCTCCTTTGCTCGAGATTGAGCAGCTTCAGCGTCGGATCGGTAAACGACTACCATTGCTTCAGCATCGGCCTTGGCTGTCTCTGCCTCAGATTTGGCCGCTGCAAGCTCCATGGCTAGCTTCTCCCTATCGGAGGTTACTAAACTCGACTGAGTTTGAAGCTCCTCAATTTTCTTGGACTGCACCAAGTTTTCTCCTTCAATATTTGGAGCTGACTCTCAGCCGATGCTAGCTGAGCCCGAGCAGCCTCCTTCTCCGAGGCAAAGTGGTCCATGTTCTGCTTTTATGTCATGGGTTCCGCCTTCACCACATCTACTTCTTCACGAAGTTGCCCGATCATCTCGAGCTTCTGCTAGACCTGTGAGATCGAATTGTTAGCTATCACCCCCGAACCTATGCCATGAGCTTCTAAGATTTTTATTACGTGCTCGGTCAGGTCATTTTGTTCCCTCTGGGCCGCAGCTAGCTCAACACGGAGGCCCTTTGCTTCCTCTTCCCCTTTTTAACTGAGAAGCTTGAGGGAATTTTTCTCCTCGGTGAGCCCTTGGATTTCATTCTCGTATCGGCTTAATTCTGTTCGAGACCTAGAAAAAGCTTCATGATGAAGCACTGAGGCCTAAACAAATAGAAGAAAGGGAGTTAGGAAAGAAGAGAAAACACAAGTATGAAACTAATATCGATCAAGAGAGTTAAGGCTTACCCGATTCAAGGCCTGTTGTGCCTCATTAAAAAGACATGTTGCTCCCACTTCGTCCATCAAGGTTTGGTCTTCCTCCGTGACCAGACCTCAAAGATAACTGGCCACCCCTATGGAGGCGACAAAAACTCTTGCATCCTCCAAGATCGAGATGACGATTGTTCATTTGATCTCGGAACAGACGCCAGGGCCAGAAATTGACTGGTCAGTCTGAAACTCGAGGAAGTTCCGCTCGAATCCTTCCTCGGTATCTCAAAATCACTCAGGTCGGAGGCATCCTCAATCCCAGCAAAATAACCACAGAAGGGATCCTCCTCTCTGTGGGCTCCTTCTACATAAGGAGTCTTCATGGCTTGATCCTCCCAAATAGGTTCCTCGGAAAATGAAGGGAGTAACGGGGAGTATCCAACTTCTATTACCCCAAGTGGGTCTCTTGGGGCATTTTCATCATCTCGAGGAGCCTCGAGACTAGCCTCCACAGCGGATTCAGCCACCTTTTTGCCTCGAGGTGAGTCACCTTCGGCCTTAGCCAGCTCGGGGACTTCACCCAAGTCTCCTCCCGAGGCCCCATCAGCTCGGGGCAGAATATTTTTGACTCCTACCGGATCGACACCTTTCTGAGGCTCGGTGTTCGTCTTTACTCGGGCCACCAACCCAAAGTCGTCTTCTTCTTTTTCTTTTTCTTTTTCTTCTTCTTCTTCCCTTAGGAGTTGAATTGACTCCGCAGACAAAGGGATGATATTCTTTTTGGGCTTACTAGCCACTCTCTTCTTCGGCTCTGGCCCCTTGGAGGTCGATGTCCTCTTCCTCTTGCTCTCCTTAGCCGGCTTCGGGACGAGGAGTGGAATTTCTTATTCACCAGATAGGGTCCTCATGACTTCATCTTTGCCAAGACAGCAGAAGATGAACCATTATACACATGAAAAAGGCTTACCATGGTTTTTGGCTTCCTACCTTCCTTCCGATAAATCGCGCCATGTGCGCTCAGCATACATTGAGGTCGAGACCAGACTCCGGACCCAGCTTTCAAAATGGGGAACCGCCCCCGGCATCCAGCAGCAGCTACACCAAAAAAGAGCATCTATAAGAGAAAGTGAAGAAATGAAACTAACATGCAAAAACTGATAAATCATACTTACATTTCATGTTCCACCTCTCGGGGAACGACATGCTTTCAGCCGGAATCAGGTCTGAGGTCCTCACTTGGACGAATCGACCCATCCAACCCTGGTCTTTGTCCTCGTATATGCTTGAGATGAAGGCCTTGGTGGCCCGAATTTGGAGTTTTATCAACCTACCTCGGTAAAGTCGGGGACTATACAACCTTATAAGGTGGTTGAGGGAGAAGGGGAGCCCGTCGATTTTGCTCACAAAATATCGGAGTAGTATGAAAATCCTCCAAAATGAGGGTTGGATTTGTCCTAAAATCACTTGGTATTTTTGGCTGAAATCCACAATAACTGGATCGAGGGGACCCAACGTGAAAGGGTAAGTGTAAACACTCAAAAACCCTTCCACGTGGGTAGTAATATCTTCCTCAGGGGCCGGTATCACAACCTCCTTATTTTGTTTGAGGAAATTCTCAGATATCGAGCATATGTATCTTGATACCGGCTCGCATTGACCGGGGACCAACAAGGTTTTCTCGATCTTGAAATCCAAACTGATAACGCACCCCCCGGGAACACATTCCTCCGGGCGTGGTTCCACCGGCATTTTCACCCCGGCCCGCCGAGATGATGAAGCTTTTTCTTTTTGTGGCACTATCTTTGATGTTTTCGCCATTTGATTGTGAGATTAAAGAAGGATGAAGATGATAGTATTTGGTGTTTGGAAAAGGGGTTAACAACGAATCTTGAAGATTTGCAGATGAAGAACTTGAAGGATGCAGAGGGCTTTGAAAACTAGAGAAGAAGAGATTGAAAGTAAAGTTGGAATCAATGGAAAAGAGGCTTATTTATGGGTTTCACAGTGAATGTTTGAAACTACTAGAGGCCGACCATCAACTGACACACATTAAATACCTGGGGAACAATACCGATGAGATGTTTTGGTCATTTTTGTTGCTTACGTCACGATTATTATGTCATGATAAATCAGGGAAAAGATCGAAGACTCAATTCGTTTCTTGTCATAACACTCCAAAAAATGAGGGGACTATCTATATACGGTTAAAATCGGGCCCACCCAATTTTGTTGGTTGACCGAGACCAGGATGATGGATCGAGGATCGACCTCGTATTGCGTTGGACCAAAACATAAAGATGAGGTACCGAGCTCGGGATTCGAAGTACTAGTCAAAGATCAAGGCCAATGATGATCGAGGCCAAACAGGACAGGCATCGAGCAAGACCGGAGATAGCGTACTAACAGATAGCCGAAATATCCGTCACCGGTCGAGTATCATGACGAAAATCTCGGAACGGATCTAATCAAGAACAGTTATTTAGTTAATCATGGGATTCCCTCCTGTAACTAGTATTTTACCATAGGTGGAATTCCTCTACTATATAAAGGGAAGTTCTAATCATTTGTATCCATCTAACTTTCGCATATCAAAGCAATACAATACTCTTTTCTCTCTTATACTCTCTTGTTCTTCAATTTATACCGCATTACTTAGCTCTATTCTCTGTCGATTCGAGGGCGGCCTAACTCGAGGGTCGAATTACATTTCTTTACTGATTTGTTTTATTTTACTGTCAATTTCTACCATTAATCATCATAATCAATTGGTATTAGGTGAAATCACGTGTCCTTAAAACTACTTATAATTTTAATTTTTATCAGATTTTAAGGGTAATTGCCTTTTGCAATTTAAAATATGCTCTTAGGATAAAATTTAAGGAAAATGAAACTACCATATTATAAAATTGGGCTTTCAGTCACACAATTGGGCTTTCAGTCACTCTCACATACCCTAGATGACTCTGTTACCAATTCTTGTCCTTTTATAATTGATATTTTATTTTTTATTTTATAAGCAATTATATCTTATGTCACTCTATTCGATTTTCATTTGGTAGAAAGAATTACAAAACTATTACGACAAGTACGGGAACAGTGATTTCATCAAATTGAATCAAACTTTTAAGATTTGGGATAACCATATATATCATCAATGAGATCACAAGAACAAATATTAAACTTAATGGATCTAACCTGTGCATTCATATTATACAACGTACAACGATTGTTATGATACCAATGTAGATTAAAACAGTAACATAAACATTGATTAAAGTAGCTAAAGTTTTACAAAACCTTCTTTGATCAATTGTGTGGTGACCCAAAAGTTATCTTATGAATTAAGACTCTATTCTGAGCTCGTTAGCCTTAAAAGCCTTATTTTCATTCACCTCAATTTGCGTGCACAATCCAGACATGAATTCGGAAAGCTTTTATGTGAAAATATATGAAATAATAATTTTTGGAATTTAAAAATAATTTTGGTTGATTTTGGTCAACGTTTTGAGTAAACGGACGCGGACTCGTGTTCCGACGGTCCCGGAGGGTCTGTAGGAAAATATGGGACTTGGGCGTATGTCCGGAATAGAATTCCTAGGTCCATAGCCCGAGAAATGAATTTTTTTGACTAAAATTGAATTCCAGAAAATTTATGGTTTTAAAGTATGTGATTTATGCTTGATTTTTGATGGTATCGGGCCCGTATTTTTAACGCAAAGGGCTGGTCGCGAACACGAAGCATTGGGGGAATTACCCTTCATGAACGCAACCAGGCTACCACAAATGCGAAGCATTTGGACCTGGGGGAGGGGGATCATACTCTACGTGAACGCGGCACGAGGCTCGCGAACGCGGAGGCTGGTGGGAATAAGCCTTCGCGAACGCGGAGAGTCTCTCGCGAAGGCGAAGGCTACTAGAGCCACTGCTTCGCGAACGCACCAGACCCCTCATGAACGCGATGAAGGTCTGACGCCTGTGTAATAAAACAGAACCAGCACGGGATTTTTCAAAAAATTTTACAACTCCTTCATTAGAACTCAACCTAGGGCGATTCTTAAAGAAGGATTTCGACACCCAATCATAGGTTTGCACCTTTTAACTTGTTTCTTCGATTTTCATCATCATTTAATGAATTCCTAGCCTTTAATCTTGTTCTTTGAGGGTAGAAATTAGGGATTTTGGGGGAATTGAGGATTTTACAAAATTGGGGATTTAGACCTTGATTTGGGGTCGGATTCCGGAACTAATTGCTTATTCGGCCTCGGGGGTGAATGGGTAACGGATTTTGGTCCGAACCTCGAGTTTGGACCAAGCGGGCCCGGTGTCGATTTTTGTCTTTTGTTGGGAAAACTTAAGAAAACTATAATTATGCATTAAATTTGATTCCTTTAGCGATAATTGATGATATTAAACTAATTATGATTAGATACGAGTGGGTTGGAGGTGAATTATAAAGGGAAAGTTATACTTGAGCAGTGAGTGGTATGCGAAAATGAGGTAAGTGTTTGGTCTAACTTTGACTTGAGGGATTAGGGATCCCCGACTTGATTTCTATGTGAAATTCCATGTGCATGGCGTATAGGTGTGGTGAAGAGTAACTATGCGCAACCAAATTAATTGTTTAGCATGTTCCCTTCCCCGTTCCCAATTTATTATATTCACGTCTTAACTATTTCATGTTTATTGATGTTTCTATGTCTAGATGTTGTATCTTTATTGAAAGTATTAGTTTTTCCGTAGTTTCATTGTGTTACATTATTGGTTCAAGCTGGTTGGTCGATGTTTCATAGTATATTTCGGTTGGTCTCGTTGTGTAGTATTAATTGGTGAAGTTTCATAATTGTATTGATTTCCGTTAGCTTTGGTTGAGGCTTAAATATTGTGGAGGATCGTGAACTAAATTGTGAAATACATGTTCTAATTGTGTGATTGGTACTGATATGGTGGGATCGGGTTGCACGCTGCAACAGAAGTAACAAGGGTGACTTATTGAGGAGGAATAAGGGTGAAATGTGATTGTCTGGTAGGATCGGGTTGCACGCCATAAGGGTGGACAGGTGGGATCGGGTTGCACGCCACAACAGGAGGAATAAGGGAGATATATTGAGGAGTAATAAGGGTAGACAGGTGGGATCGGGTTGCACGCTGCAACAGGAGTAATAAGGGTGAATGTCCACAGTGTTACTGATTATATGATAGGATCGGAATGTCCACAGAAAGTGCAGATTTTGGAGCTGATTGTGGCTGATCGAGAGGTCGGTTGCAGACATTCATTAAGGAGACCCAAGGTAGTCCTGCAGGCGTCCACAGGCCCTGGCGTCCCCTTCTATGTTCTACATTTCTATTTTATTTTCTTATGAGACAGATGTACTTTTCTTTCAGACCAATATTTGTGCTATTCATAGAACGTTCGCGGATTGTGACACTAGTTCTGGGTGGTAGTAATAGTTTCAAGGTTAAGTAATATTTATTTGAATTTCGCATTAGTTATCACCTGATTTAGACTGTTTACTTATATTCAAAATAATTTTTTAAAGAAAGCGGTTAGCTAAATTCTAACATTGGCTTGCCTAGCGAGTATGATGTTAGGCGCCATCATGATCTCGATGGTTGGGAATTTGGGTCGTGACAAGTTGGTATCAGAGCACTAGGTTGCCTAGGTCTCACAATTCACGGACAAGTTTAGTAGTCTCGGGGATCGGTACGTTATTTCTCAGAGGCTATAAAGTTAGGAACAAGTTCACTTTATTTCAACTCTGTCGTGCGATTCTTGTTGTCCCAATATTGATTGAACTCTTCTATTCTTATTCTCTCACAGATGGCAAGAACACGTACCTCTTCTTTCGCTGACCAGCAACAGCTCCTACGAGGGGCAGAGGCCGAGGCCATGCTAGAGGTCGAGGTAGGGACAGGACTCAGTCCAGTGCTTAGGCAGCAGCTCCAGCTACAGGGCCTCAGACAGAGCTCGGTGGAGAGGCTCCAGCCCAGATCATTCATGTGGGACCACCTCAGGTCCCAGAGGGGTTTATTGCTACCTCGGTGCTTCAGGATGCCTTGGTCCGACTAGTAGGCCTTATGGAGAGTGTAGCCCAGACTAGTGCACTCCCCGGGGCAGCAGCCGTATCGCAGACTGGATGAGGATTCCAGACTCCTGCTACCCACACTCCGGAGTAGATCACTCCTCAGCTCCAAACCCCAGCAGCTCATTCGGTTGGGGTAGTTCAGCCAGTTGTTGTAGCACCGCTCGTTAATGGGGCATCTATGTCCTCCGATGCTTTGTGGAGACTGGACAGGTTTATCAAGCTCTTCCCTATTAATTTCAACGGTGCCACTTCAGAGGACTCCCAGGAGTACCTTGATAGCTGTTATGAGGTTCTTCGGAATATGGGTATTTTGGAGACCAATAGGGTCGACTTTGCTGCTTTTCAGATGACGGGTTCCGCCAAGAAATGGTGGACGGATTATCTATTGATTAGACCAGCTGGGTCGCCTGCTCTAACTTGGGATTAGTTTTCACATCTCTTTTTGGAGAAGTTTCTGCCTATCACTACTAGAGAGGACCGCTGTCAGTTCGAGAGTCTTCAGTAGGTCAGCATGACTGTTACCCAGTATGAGACTCCTTTGTGGATTTGACCCGTTATGCTACTTCTTTTCTACCCACAGAGAGAGAGAGAGAGGGTTAGGATATTTATTGAGGGTCTTGCTCAGCCTATCAAATTGCAGATGGTTAAGGAGACGGGGAGCGAGATCTCCTTCTAGGATGCGGCCAATGTGGCCCGGTGAGTGGAGATGGTTCTTGTATTGGGAGTTCAGGGGTCAGACAAGAGACCTCGCCATACCGGTGGATTCTGTGGTGCCTCATCTGGAGGCAGGGGTGTCTTTGGTAGAGGTTATCCTCCTAGGCCAGCACTTCAGGTATCTCACAGTACATCTGGGAGCCGTGGTTCTTACGTGCCTCCTTCTACTCATTTAGCCTATAATGCACCATCAGCTCCTATCAGAGCACCTCCTCTTCAGAGTTATTATCGGGGTCAGCCGGCTCGTCAGGGTCAGTCTCACTTTTCACAGCCGCAGTATCAGGATGGGTTCTTTGAGTGTGGTGACTATGGGCATATTCGGAGAACCTGTCTGAGATTTTCGGGTAGTCAACCTCAGCACCAGAGTTCTCGTGCCATGGTTCCAGCACCAGCTGCCGCACCACCTGCCAACTAGCTAGAGGTAGGGGTCAAGTATCCAGAGGTAGGGGCCAGATTGTTAGAGGTGGAGGTCATCCCGCTAGAGGTGGAGGTCCGCCAGTCAGAGGTGGAGGTCCGTCTGTCAGAGGTGGAGGTCCGCCTATCAGAGGTGTTCCCAGAGATATAGTTTAGGGTGGTGGGGCCCCGTCCCGATGTTATGCATTCCCAGCCAGACCTGAGGCGAAGTCCTCCGATGTTGTTATCACAAGTACTATTTCATATTGTAATAGAGACGCTTCAGTTCTGTTTGACCCAGGGTCTACCTACTGTTATGTGTCATCTTATTTTGCTTCATATTTGGTTGTGCCCCATGATTTCTTGAGCGTCCCTGTATATGTGTCCCCGCCCGTAGGGGATGCTATCATCGTAGATCGTGTATATCACTCATGTGTGGTCGTTATTGTGGGTCTTGAGCCCAGTGTAGACCTTTTGGTTCTTGATATGGTTGATTTCGATGTCATATTGGGCATGGATTGGCTATCACCTTATTACGCCATCTTGGACTGTCACGCCAAGATAATGACATTAGCCTTGCCGGGGTTTCCTCGATTAGTGTGGAGAGGGACTCCTGGTCATTCCTCCAGCAGGGTTATTTCTTATACGAAAGCTCAGCGTATGGTCGAGAAGGAGTGTTTGGCCTATTTGGCTCATGTTCGCGATTCTAGTGCTGAGGTTTCTTCTATAGATTCGGTGCCTCTTGTTCGTGAGTTTCTCGAGGTGTTTCCTACAGACCTGCCGGAGATGTCGCTCGACAGGGATATTGATTTTTGCATTGATGTGGCTTCGGGCACTCAGCCCATTTCTATTACTCCATACC
This sequence comes from Nicotiana paniculata, assembly GCA_005239505.1. Classification (NCBI taxonomy): domain Eukaryota; kingdom Viridiplantae; phylum Streptophyta; class Magnoliopsida; order Solanales; family Solanaceae; genus Nicotiana; species Nicotiana paniculata. Next base: position 30,535 of record ML349732.1, on the reverse strand, counting down.
GGATGGACCACCAGAGTTGAAAGAATTGAAGGAACAACTGCAAGATTTGTTTGATAAGAGCTTCATTAGACCTAGTGTGTCTCCCTGGGGTGCACCGGTTTTGTTTGTGAAGAAGAAGGATGGATCTATGAGGATGTGTATAGACTACCGGCAGTTGAACAATGTCACTATCAAGAATAAGTATCTGTTGTCGAGAATTGATGATTTGTTTGATCAGGTTCAGGGTGCCAAGGTGTTTTCAAAGATCGATTTGAGATAGGGTTACCATCAGTTGAAGATTAGGGCATCCGATGTCCCTAAGACAACCTTTCGGATGAGGTATGGGCACTATGAATTTCTGGTGATGTCTTTTGGCTTGACCAATTCCCCCGCACCATTTATGGACTTGATAAACCGGGTGTTCAAGTCTTATCTGGATTCCTTTGTAATTGTGTTAATTGATGACATTCTAATATACTCCCGCAGTCGGGAGGAGCATGAGCAGCACCTCCGGATAGCGCTTCAGACTTTGAGGGATGGTTAGTTATATGTTAAATTTACAAAGTGCGAGTTTTGGTTGGATTCAGTCGCCTTCTTGGGTCACGTCGTATCAGCATAGGGTATTTAGTTAAATCCTAAGAAGATTGAGGCAGTCAAGAACTCGCCTAGACTCACTTCAGCCACAGAGATCAGGAGCTTCTTGGGCTTGGCAGGTTATTACGGTCGGCTTGTGGAGGGGTTTCATCTATAGCAGTCCCAATGTCTAAGTTGACTCAGAAGGGTGCCCCATTCAAATGGTCGGACTAGTGTGAGGCAAGTTTTCAGAAGCTCAAGATAGCCTTGACTTCCGCACTGGTGTTGGTATTGCCATCAGATTCAGGATCTTTCACGGTATATTGTGATGCCTCTCGTGTTGGGCTCGAAACGGTATTGATGCAGGAGGGCAGGGTGACGCATATGTGTCTCGGCAGTTGAAGGTTCATGAGAAGAATTACCCTATCCATGACTTAGAATTGGCATCTATTGTTCACGCATTGAAGATTTGGAGGCACTATCTTTATAGCGTGTCGTGTGAGGTTTTCACATATCATCGCAGCCTTCAGTATTTGTTCAAGAAAAAGGATCTCAATTTGAGGCAGAGGAGATGGTTAGATATATTGAAAGGCTATGATATCACTATATTGTATCATCCGGGAAAGGCCAATGTGGTGGCTAATGCACTGAGTAGGAAGGCAGTGAGCATGGGTAGCCTTGCGTTCACTCCAGTCAGTGAGAGGCCGCTAGCTTCAGACATTCAGACGTTGGCCAATCAGTTCGCGAGGTTGGATATTTCAGAGCCCAACCGTGTTCTAGCTTGTACAGTCACTCGATCTTCCTTATTCGAGCGTATCAAAGATCGGTAGTATGATGACCCTCACTTGATGGTCCTTAGGCACACAGTCTGGCATGGTGATGCCAAGTAGGTTACAGTTGGAGATGATGGTGTGTTAAGGATGCAGGGTCGAGTATGTGTGCTTAATGTTGATGGACTTTGTGAGTTGATCCTTGAGGAGGCTCATAGTTCTCGGTATTCTATTCACCCGGGTGCTGCCAAGATGTACCCAGACTTGCGACAGTACTATTGGGGCAAAGGATGAAGAAGGATATTTTTGCTTACGTGGCTCGGTGCTTGAATTGTCAGCAGGTGAAGTATGAGCATCAGAGACCTGGTGGTTTGCTTCAGCAGATGGATATTCTTGAGTGGAAGTAGGAGCATATCATTATGGACTTTGTTGTTGGACTCCCACGGACTCAGAGGAAGTTCGACGCTGTGTGGGTTATTGTGGATAGGCTGACTAAGTCAGCACACTTCATTCCTGTGGAAGTTTCCTATTCCTCGGAGCGGTTAGCAGAGATTTATATTTGGGAGATCGTCTGTCTTCAGGTGTGCCTGTGTCTATCAATTATGATCGAGGTACGCAGTATACCTCACACTTTTGGAGGGCAGTACAACGTGAGTTGGGTACGTGAGTTGAGCACAGCATTCCATCCTCAGACGGACGGACAGTCCGAGCGTACTATTCAGATCTTGGAGGATATGCTCTGCGCTTGTGTTGTAGATTTCGAAGGATCGTGGGATCAGTTCTTGTTGTTAGCGGAGTTTGCCTACAACAACACCTACCAGTCGAGCATTCAGACGGCTCCCTATGAGGCATTATATGGCAGACGGTGCAGATCGCCAATGGATGGTTTGAGCCGGGAGAGGCTTGATTATTGGGTACAGACTTAGTTCAGGAGGCCTTGGACAAGGTCAAGATTATATAGGATCGACTTCGTACACCTCAGTCCAGGCAAAAGAGTTATGTCGACCGTACAGTTCGTGATGTAGCATTCATGGTCGGAGAGAGAGTATTACTTCGGGTATCGCCCATGAAGGGTGTTATGAGATTTGGGAAGAAGGCAAAGTTAAGCCCAAGGTATATCGGGCCATTTGAGATTCTCGAGAGAGTGGGGGAGATAGCTTATAGACTTGCGCTACCTCCAGGGGTATCCTTAGATCATCTGGTGTTCCATGTGTCTATGCTCCAGGGGAGGTTCTACGTTTCTAAAATTAATTCTCTATAACTAGACTAAGTTATTAAATTTAGTAGAATCTATTTTTTTACATAAATTCAATACTATTGTGTTATACCGTGTTTTTATCGACGTAATACATAAACTTTTCCCTTTGAAATCGTAAAACACAAGAAAGAATTTTTTAAGTTTTTGTTTGTTTTCTCGATTTAAATAGCAAAAGGAAGATTTTTTTTTTGTCCACAATTCTTCATATAAGTTTAGCCTTTATTCGTAGCAGATGTAGTTGTTCTTAAAAATGGAGTATTCTCATTAAACTCATAAAGTATTAGGAATGATTAAACTACATGGACTAAAGTTTGTATTTGTGCCATTATAAATGCAAAGAAATATTACCTTTCAGTTAGTTTAGACATGATCTTACATATGTGAATATCATATTACCCGTGTTTCTTTGCCAAATTCTATCTTCATCGGATAATATATTTCTCAATTTTCTTCCTCGTATGCACAAATCTCTCATTGATGATGATATGATTTTGAAAAGATCCAAACTCTTACTTAGAAATGCTTCTATGGGTGGTAACTCATTACAAAGTCATATATTTCTTTAGCCTCATCATGTAAAAGGTATTTCCGTGTTGTTCATGTCTTACTAAATTTTTGGGTAATATACAGTACTGAAACATGAATTAGGTCTAGAATAGTGTATATTTCATGTGCAATTTCGGGATATTTTAATTACCTACTAGAAGTTTACTCTTGAAAATAAACGTACATATGATTAGTCCATTTATCCTCTTTAGCCTTTAGCGTCAAAGTTGCAACATATTCTCCCTTATTTTTTGTATCTGATATGGTTTCAAGACATGAACTCTTTGTTGTAATATTTTGGTTGAATTTTTCTCATCGAGTTGACAATTCAGGAAATGTGAAGTCATACATCAATCGAGAAACAACAACTTTGGTTGTGAAAGGTAAAAATCATATAAGTTTATTCAAAGTTTGATCTTTGATCATTATATGAATTCATTTTTTAGATAAAGTTTGTAACTAGAGAAAACAGAATTGTTATGAAAAGTGAGATCAGTTGCAATTGCTTAGATTTATATTCTAGAGAAAGATGGAGTTCGACGATAATACTTTGTTCGTGAAGCTCATTATTTTATTTTATTTTATTTTGTATCATAAAGTCAAGCTAATTGACCAGAGAGCAGAGAGTGCTTTTGTTGCATATATTGTAGAGTACTAAAGATTGTGACTATTTTTATTGTACCAAATATGTTAAGAACAAGTACTTTTAGGTTGTTACTTTCATTAATCAATAACATATTATTTTTTATTACTTTTCATTACCATTTCAAGTAATATTTTTTATTATTTTTTAGTTTTATGATTCTCCGTGCATCCCACTGGTAAAGATACTAATTACTACTAATTTCTAATGTAGCTTAAGTTTGCAAGGAGGATGAGGAGCGTTCTGAAGTTCGTCAATTCTGGCCAAATTTTAAATATATTGAAACTTTGGAATATGTTTTGAAGTGTTCCTAGAAACGGCTACCTGGTTGATTTCTAGTTTTCTACATGTTAAGGCTAGCTACTTAACAAGCCCAAATATGCGAAAACTTTGTTTGTAAAAATTACATGGTGCGTACTATTTGGTCGCTCCTTTTTAACTTATATTCATTTTGTTTTTCTGTTTGCATCCGTACATATTTTTTTGTTAAAAGCGTTTTAAAAAGACGATTTTACCCTTCAGGACTATTGACAAAACTGTAGACTGCAGGACAAAACTTCAGCATATTTAGGCATGAAGTTTTAGCAAATTAACTAAATAACTTGAGCATGTTTACTCTGAAGTTTTAGCAAATGAACTAAATAACTTAAGCATGTTTAGTCTGAAGTTTTACAAATGAACTAAACAACTTAAGCATGTTTAGTCGGAAGTTTTAGCAAATGAACTAAATAACTTAAGTATGTTTAGTCTGAAGTTTTAGCGAATGAACTAAAAAAACTTAAGCATGTTTAGTCTAAAGTTTTAGTAAATGAACTAAATAACTTAAGCATGTTTAGTATGAAGTTTTAGCAAATGAACTAAATAACTTAAGCATATTTAGTATGAAGTTTTAGCAAATGAACTAAATAACTTAAGCATGTTTAGTCTGATGTTTTAGCAAATGAACTAAATAACTTAAGCATGTTTAGTCTGAAGTTTTAACAAATGAACTAAATAACTTAAGCATGTTTAGTATGAAGTTTTAGTAAATGAACTAAATAACTTAAGCATGTTTAGTGAGAAGTTTTAGCAAATAAACTAATAATTTAAGCATGTTTACTCTGAAATTTTAGCAAATGAACTAAATAACTTCAGCATGCATTAGCAAAAACTTAAGTATGTTCAGTCTGAAGTTTTCACAAATGAAATCACTTCAGCATGTTTAAACTGAAGTTTAGCAAATGAACTAAATAAATTCAGCATGTTTAAACTAAGTTTCGGATAAAACTCTTGACAAAACTGTAGACTGCGGGATAAATAACTTCAGCATGCATTAGCATAAAGTATAGCTTCAATGTAAAATAACTTCATGTAATATTAGCATGAAGTTTTAGTTTCAACATGAAACAAATTCATGCTACATTAGGATGAAGTTTTTAGCTTCAAGGTGAAACAATTTCATCTGGACAAGTTTCTGACTTTTTGATAAAGCCGTTGAGAGGAGAGGAGGAAGGTTGCAGATCACGCAATTTATCAGGGGTGTAATTGTCATATTATTACGGATTTTTTGTCAACTAGCTCCCAAATTAATAATTTTTAAAAATAGGATACATGTTAAAAGATGGCACAAATATAGGATACGACTGCAAATCCCCAATTTGTTGTTCCTACCTAGGTCCATAGTTTAATTTTCCATTAGTAATTACTAATAATCTATTTATATATAATAGGAGTAATTTTTGAGACTTCATATTTTTTGGTGCAAAAAACAAGAGCTTAATTGCCTTGAGGTTGAACCGCTCCTGGTTACAAAAGATTAATAATTTTCATACTCGATTATGCCCAAATAATGAGATTTGAATTTTAAAGTACATTTAATGGACTTCATCAACCTAAAGCAAACTTATTAACTTTTCGAGCATTATTGTTGTATATGAAAAAGGAAAGGAATAAAGAAGAAGAAAAATTGTGTGCTATCAATTATAAGAGGACCAAAGAGGTTAAAATTTAGTTTATAGAGACTATAAACTAAAACATTAAAAATTATTTATCCAAAAAAGAATAATATAACTCTTCGAACAGTAATAAGTCTAAAATATGTTAGAGTGAAAAGAGCCCCATATTAATTTAAACGCCGAATTAACCGACTCAAATGCCAATGTCAAACTTGGCTTTTGGAAGGGAAGGCCCAGGTCAAACAACAGACAAGATTGGTTTGAAACGAGGAATTAGATTTCTGGAGTTTCACTAAGTTTGAAGTCTCCGAGAGTTTGGCATTTAACTCAGTGAAACTTCCACCTTTAAATAAATAGCGGGAAGTACTTTGTATGTTCTCATTTTATCTACTTTCTAGACATGTTAGAGTGAAGATTTCAAGTTTATGGGTTCGGGATTCTAATCATTTTAAGTTATTGAGTTTTAAATTAATAATTTTTATATATTTCATAAAATTTTTAATACAAATACATGATTTGAACCAAAACTACTCGGCCGAATCCGTAACCGACACTGTAACCGACTTCGCCTCTTGACTGAAGTACGAGAAACACATCTAAATGATAATGACTACCTGAAAATTTGAACTTAATATAAGGGTTATATTCAAAGTTTTTGTCTTATATTATGATTATTAATGTATTACGGTAAAAGTTACATTATAATTGTCTTTAAAGTAGCAGCAAATTTCAGGAAATCCATGGCCTGGTTTTCCATGAGGTAGCAAGATCGAAGAAATTGACTCGTATGGCCATCAATTTAATACATATTACTACCTACTAAATTGACCTGCTAAAACCAATGTTAGTTTTAGCTACCAAAATCAGTAGTTAATAAAAATTATTACTGTGTGATAATGGACACGTAAACCCTTTAGACCACATGCCATGCTTGTGAAATTACTGTGCTAAAAGAAATGGTACTCTCCAAAGAAAGGTAAGAGAAGCAAATAAAATACTAGCTAGTGTTCAGTTGAAAGGAATTTGCTGTGACAGGCGCGGATCCACCTTCAAGGGTGGGGTGGTAGGGCACCCGTTCGGTTGATAAAATTGTCGTATATATATGTGTAAAAAAATTTTAAATTAGATTAAATATATGATCATGCCACTATCATCCGCAAACTAGACAAAGGTACCATGACTGGTAGACCTTTTTGAAAGCTTTTCTCTTGTGTAAAATTTAAGTTGGAATTTATCTTGAACATTGTCTGACTTTCCCTTTTCGTTGTACTTTTTATTTCTTTTCTCCCAGTCATTTTTCTTTTTGGCTACCTCCCAGTTTCCTATTTGCCGTTTATTATATTTATTTTTTTCCTCTATTCTATTACTTTATCTATGATATTTAACAAGAACACTCAAAGAAGAGCCTCCAAAATATCATAATATAAGCATTTCTTTTAATCGCAAATCTTTTAGTTTTTTTCTTTCAAAATCAAAAAAACTTGGGTCTTGATTTAGATTGAGATCAAAATTAATTTATAATTTCTTTTTTTTATAACATAAAAATTTGTGTTATTCTATGATTGATAAATACAATTTAAATCGTTTAGACCTAGTTAGGAGGATAATCGAAAGAGATTATCCTAAAGATTAACCCGCTATGAATTCTTGCATATCTTCACCAAGCTTAACTTAGTTCATATCGCGAGGTTGAGGCTTAATCGAGAGAGGAGTTTCTATTGAATATTTGACTATAAATGAGTGAATTTGAGATACTCACTTGAACCTTAGAAGTGAATCGGCTAGAGTTGATTCCCGAACAAGTATCTTACCTATCCAATCAACCCCTATTTTCTCCCCTTGATATCTTCTTGCTTGCTCTTGTTGTAATTGTCATTAGCTACTAGCTTATACATTTAGTTAATTTTAGTTTTAATTCACACAAATCTAAATTTTTGATCATCTTGAATAACAATAAAGTTGTAAGCTACGAAAATACTGTTTAGCTCCAATCCCCATGGATACAATAATTTCTATACTATATTCGACTAGCGAGTCTAAGTTATACGCCTGTTTTATGCTCGTCATGTCTGATAAGTAGGGATTTAAACCTATTATTTGCTCTCTTTTACTTGTGTTTAGGGCCAAAAATACGTGAAGGTATTCTCGAAAACTAATCTAATATGCTTGTTCCAGGGATTGTTCAAAATGAGCCAAAGGAGTCATAATCAACTCATAAAGGAGCCAAAACTTTAACAAAAACCAAGACTGGCCAAAAGATGTGAAACACGGACCACACGAATATTGTGTGGCCGCGAACACTATTTCGAGGTCCGCGAAAGGAAGATTCAGAGAGATGGATTTTTGGGCTAAAACATGAATGTGAACCGCATCAGAAAAGTGTGGCCGCGAAAGTACTTGCATGGCTGCGATTGAAATTACGCAGATCGCGGTGTTTGAGGTTCTGAGAGTTTACAATTCAAGCAAAAATGAAAAGTGTGGTCTGCGTCATAATTACGCGGCGGCGGAAGTCTCTCACTCGACCGCGATGGAAATTATGCGATCCGCGAAATAATGCTCAACCCAGATCCAGAAGTGAAGAACGCGGACCGCGATCAGAATTACGCAGCCACAAAAGCAAGAGTGCGGCCGCAGTCAGAATTACGCGGCCGTGTAACCTCCGCGGGGGTATTTTTGTCCAGAAATTTCAACTTAATATAAACAACACTTTTTGTCTTTTTTAGGTTATGTTATGTATTGTAGGAGCACCTGAGATGGCTGGAACTTCCGTTTTGGGCAATTTTATATTAGATTCACCTTTCAACATTAGATTTTCATATCTTAATCATATATTATGGATTTTATCTTCTTTCCATCTTTGATTTATGTTATTTTTATGAGTAGCTAGACTCATAGTTAGGGTTGTGACCCAACCCTAGTGTGGGTATTTAATGGGTTTAGGGCTTGAAAATGTGTATGGGTTAGTGATGTTTAGCCTAGTTCTTGCTAGAATTATAGAATTAGTGGTTGCAAACACTTATTCATACCTTTATGACTTAGTCTCTACTTGAGAATGAGGGAATAAATCTTGGAAAACTAGGCTAATAAGGAATTGAGGTGAACTCAAGAAATTAATAGCCCCACGTAAAGGGTTAAACCTAGAGATAGTAATACCCGACTTGAGCTAATATCACTTGAATTACATGAATACCCATTTGGACTTGAGAAAGCCAAATTGGGAAAAATCGCTCAAACTACCGAGAGGTATAGAGTGAGTACTTGGGTGTGATAGCTATATTACGACCACAACTAAATCAAGCTTGCCCTAGATCCTTGCTTCCCGTTAGATACTCATCTAGGTAAAAGTCACTACCCTAGTCTCTTTAAACACTTGAAAAACAACAACAAAAATATTGTACTTAGTTTCAATCATTGCATACAAACGAGTAACTTTAGAAATAGAATCAAAACCAAATGTTTGGAAGTGCAATTAGGAACAAAACACGCATCTAGACTTAGATATAAACCTAATTCCAAATCAATTAACTTCCTATGGATTCAGCCTCGACCTTGTTGGGTAAAACTACATCGACCACCCTCGCTACTCAATAGTAGTGCAGGTTTGGACCTGATCAATTTTTGAAGCCGTTTTTGGGGATTTAGACGGTCTTAGCTATATATCTGAGTATTTGTGTGTTTTGTTTTTTCTTTCCTTCCTTTTTTCTAATTTTGTGTGTCAATTGCTTCTAGATACAAATGGCTCTTAACGAGGCCCTCGGACATATTCCTCAGGGGGAGGAGGTAGAAGACAATGACGTGGATGAGGTTAATCTAGAACCTCAAGTAGAAAGAAGAGGCCGCCCACCTCATGAAAACATTCCAACCCTCCCCCACCTCATCCAAGGGCAACACACCGGGTGTTGCCCAATGAACGATACGCAAGTGCAATTGTCCCGCCCCGAATTCGGGCGGGAAATTTTCAAATAACTAATGTCATGTTTACTACATAGGAACATAGGGGTTTCTTCATTGGAGCTCCACATCAGAACGCATATAAGAATCTCAAAGATTTTGTAGATACATGCTGGGGGATCAAGTAGACGAATGTATCTGAGGACGTTTTGAGATTAAGACTTTTCCCATTTTCACTTAGAGGGAAGGCTTTGGATTGGCTTGAGAGGCTACCCAACCATTCCATCACCACTTGGGATGAGTTTGTTGAGAAGTTCATAGCAAAGTATTTCTCTCCCGGACATATGGAAACATTGAGAGATGAGATCTTAGCTTTTAAACAAGAGCCAAATGAACTGTTACATGAGATTTGGGAAAGGTACCGGACAATGGTAAAAGATGCCCCAACAACGATATGACTGAAGTGATGATCCAACAAACATTTTATAGGGGTATAAACACAACTAACCAGTGTATGGTGAATCAGCTCAATGGGGGTAATTTCATGAAAGTGCCTTATGCTGATGTTTGTGACATATTAGATGAGACGGCGGACACCTCCTCAGCTTGGCAAAGCAGAGCCAACGTTCCTCAGGGTGACCCTAATGTCATACACCTTCACAAGGAACTTCATGATCACGGACAAACCATAGTAGAGTTGACAACAACCATGAATCAATTAGCCAAGGCTCAGCTTCAGCAGGTTCAGGGGCCAAAGCAAGTAAATGCCATAGAAGGGGTAAACATGATGGTCAACAAGCAAGACAGAGAGGTCAACAAAGCCAAAACATCAGGATTAATTTGAGTAAAGTGGTAGTGGTTACAATCAAAATGATTCTTATGATGATCAGAGTGAAGAGATTTTATATGACAATAATTACCAAGGTCAATGGAGCAATGCTCCAAATCAACAACAATGGAGATCACAGGTAAACAATCAAAATTGGGGCAACCAAGGACAACAAGGGAATTGGAATAGTGGCAACAACAACAATCCGAACAATTGGGGGGACACCAATCAAAATTGAGGTAATCAAGGAAATTCAAGCAATTGGGGAGGAAATAATCAAAGCAACTGGAGTGGCAACAATAATAGTAATTAGGGAGGCAATGGAAATCAAGGGGGTTGGAACAACAATAACCAAGGAAACCGGGGGTCGGGCTTTCAAAGGCCCCCGATGTATCAACAACCCAACAACCTACCTTTATATCCGTCTCAAGGGCAAAGTTCCTCCAACAATGAGATGGGATGGATAGAAAGCATGTTCAAGCAAATGATGGAAAGAAACGCCGATGCGGATTCCCAAATAGCCTCCCACAACACCTCTATCCGCAACTTGGAAGTCCAAGTGGGTCAAATTTCTCATGCGTTGAATACTCACCCTAAGGGGGAACTACCAAGTGGAGGAGACACAAGATGATGTGAACCATTTTAGGGAACACGTGATAGACATACCAGATCTGATAGTGCCAAAATCCAAGGATCCTTTGCCAAGTCCTCCTCCACCATATCCTCAAAGGCTTGCGAAGCAATACAATGAAAATCGGTTCAAAAAATTCATTGATATGATGAAAATTTTGTCAATAAATGTGCCACTGGTTGAAGCCCTCGAACGAATGACGGGATATGCCAAGTTCATGAAAGATTTGGTAACTAAGAAGAGGTCAATAAACTGTGAAACAATCAAAATGACACATCAAATGAGTTCCAATGTGCATTCCATGGTTCCAAAGCTAGAAGACCCCGGTTCCTTTACAAATCCATGCACTATTGGTAGTGCCAATTTTGCTAAAGCCGTGTGTGGCTTAGGAGCAAGCATAAATTTGATGCCATATTCTGTGTTCAATACATTGGGGATTGGGAAACCAAGTCCCACATCCATGAGGTTGCAAATGGCATACCGAACAATGAAGAGGCCATTGGGGATATTGATGATGTGCTAGTTTGGGTTGAAAATTTCATTCTTCCCACAAATTTTATGATACTCGACTATAAGGTTGACTATGAGGTGCCAATCATATTAGGGAGACCTTTACTAGCTACAGGGAAGGCCTTAGTTAATGTGGAAGTTGGGGAGCTAACCTTCAGGGTCGGTGATGAAAACGTTATGTTCCACGTGTGTAAGTAAATGAGGCAGCCTAATAGCAACGAAGTGTGTTCCTTTGTGGATCTTGTGACTGAGGTGATTATTGATGAAACAAGTGCTATGATTAATGTTGAAGACCCTTTGGAAGCTGTGTTGTTGAATTTTGATGAGAATGAGAAGGAAGGCTTGATAGAATGTGCAAATGCTTTTCAAGGAATGGGATCCTACACGTATGGACCCCGAAAACTCTCCTTGGACCTTGAGAACCGGAAGACTCCACCAACAAAACCCTCAATCGAGGAGCCACCGACATTGGAGTTGAAGTGTTTTCCTTCACACCTTAGGTATGAGTTATTAGGCCCTTGTTCCACATTACCTATTATTCTTTCTTCGTGCTTAACTAACGTGCAGGTAGATTCCACCCTTGCGGTGCTTCAAAGGAGAAAGAAAGCAATAGGTTGGACATTGGCTGATATTTGGGGTATAAGCCCCGCCTTTTGAATGCACAAAATCATATTGGAGGAAGATTCCAAACCATCCGTAGAACATCAAAAAAGGTTGAATGAGGCCATGCAAGAGGTAGTCAAGAAAGAGATCATCAAGTGGCTAGATGCAGGGGTTATGTACCCCATTTCTGATAGTTCATGGACTTCAGTGGTACAATGTGACCCAAAGAAGGAGGGAATGACTTTGATCACAAATGATAGAATGAATTGACCCCCACAAGAACTGTCACCGGTTGGAGGGTATGCATGGATTATAGGAAGCTGAACAAAGTTACCTGGAAAGACCATTTTCCACTGCCATTTCTTGACCAAATGTTGGATAGACTTGCCGGACGTGCTTATTATTTCTCGTATGCCATTATTGAATTTGAGTGAGAATTTGTATCACACTAACACTAAATTACTCCGCTAAGAAGCAACCAGTACCGATTGCTCTGATACCATGTGAGTTGAGCTGATTTCAGTCACAGCTCATCCTCCATTAATGGAGGTCCAAACGAGTAAGTTGAGTTTAAGGGAAGAAGATGAACATTGGAGAGAGAATAGTTGGTGAGGAACTTTCTAGTATATTTAAAAATGTAATTACAAATTCTGGTATACAAATTCTGGTATACATCATACATATATACACTATTACTAGAGTCCACTAACTTAATCCCCAATTAACTAATGCTAACTATTGTAACTCCTCTAACTGACTGGTGAAAGCTGGCTAACTGCATTGCCCAGCTGTCATACTGCCTCATATTCTCACATTTGCAACACTAATCTTCTTATAAGCTTGTTAATAATTTTTACACTTTATGCATATAGAAATACAACGCCAGACCAATGAAGTATTTAGGGACTTGTCGAATTTACAGTAAATTTGTTTTAGTAACACACTAGAGGCGTGTAAAAACATGCAAGCTCTATATATAGTAATTCATCCACAAGCTAGTCAGTTAAAGAGCATAACTATAAAATCGTGTAATAGAGCATAGCTATGAACGGGTGTTTATATTCTCATAAGTGACGGAGCCAGAATTTTTGCTAAAGGGGGTCAAAATATAAAGAAATAAATTCATCAAGAAGTCAAAAGGTATCAATACATAGTATATATACATATTTTAAAAAGAATTACCTAATTACACAGTGTAATTTTTCGATTAAGAGGTGTCGGTTGACACCCCTTGAATACACATGGCTCTGCCTCTGATCCTGATGCTACAAAGTAATTAGTAGTACAGAAATTATGAAAATGCCCAAATAAAATAGATATACAATGATTTTATGTTTGGTCCTTTAGGATCATCTGATCTAGGGCGATGGCGTTTCGTAACTACTATGTTCAATATATCAAGTGAATGACTATAAAATGTTGTTTATTTGATTAAATAGAATCAGCGTCAAATATTTTGCCTCCAAATCCGTATTGCTTGTCTGATGATATCTCCACTCTTTCTATGGCCTTGTGCTCTTGTTGAAACGTTGAGCGTAAAATGTACCAACTCCTCGTGCTCCTAGTTATCAGCATTTCCAAGCATGGTAAGAAAAAAATAATCAGGTCAAAAGTTCCAAATGCTAAAAATTTGGAATTTCTCCACCAAAAATTTAAAGTTTCAAGGGTGAAAATGTCAAGAAGTTCAAAGTGGGGATGCAAGAGAAAGTCCACAAATCTTGACAAAAGGCTTTTGATTAATTTAATCACATTGGGTTATACTTGTGGACCTTTAAAAGGTCAAATTGGTAGTTTACATTGTTCCAATTAATTTAGGACTGGTGATATCCCTCAAATACCCTTTCAGATTTCATAAAATGGCCCTTACGTTAGCTGGAGAATCTTTCATCAATCTAAAACTTAACAAAAAATATATATTTCAATCTGACAAGTCAGTGGAATAGAAGCTGAGAAAGAATGGAATAGAAGGAAATGGGATTTTTGGATCCTGAGTAACCATAGCTTCTAATCAATTAAATTAATCATAAGTCTTAGACAGAGAATTTAACACCTGAATATAATATTGTTCTTTTGCCTTGGAGATTGCTTTTGGTCCGTGTACCAAATAGCTATTCAAATCCTTCATAAAATATACTATACTTATGGAAGTTTGTATTGTCTTGATATACACATTATTTAGCTCATGCAAAAAATAATCATGGTCTTAAGCTTAATTAAGTCATGAAAAAACCACTTGTATCATAATCCCCAGAAGGGCTTAATATACGATTCTTGAGATTCTTCCTTTTGGACTAAACAAATAACAAATGGGCACAACAAGGCATTCAAGTGAGAAATGAGTCATTCATTTCTAGGAATCCATTTTCTTGACCTTAGGGTTTCTTGATAGGTGTTGCTAATTATAATGCTACTACATCGGTCCATATTATTTGTCTCTTAAGATTTTTACATAATCTTTTAACAAAGAAATTTAATAGCCTTATCAGAATAATATTTCTTTATACATATTCATCTAAATCGCGATCAATATTTACGGGTATCTTCCTTATTATGCTTCACTTAATTAACACCACTAATTGAAACACTAAGGATATATTTGAAAATATAAATTCAGCTTGCCAAAACCAACTACAGTAGTTGTATATAGGTTGACCGTATTCGTCTCTTGTGTAATAATCGAGACTGGAATATGATAGGTTAAAATTCGACCTTGAATTATATCGAACCGATGTGCGAAGTTATATAGTTAAGCTTGAGACCCCGGGACCGAACAAAATCGAGATCAGACGAGTTCGAGGGAAATTTGCCGAGCCGAATAACAGAAGGACGAAATATCCGTATTCGGTTGTAGATCGCGGCAGAAATCTCGACATATATCAATAATAGGCCAATTTATTAGCAAATCATGAGATTTTTTACCTTATATAGAATTGTATCAAGAGTAGGACTCCCCTACTATATAAAGAGGTCTGATCATTAATTTGTAACACACATCACAATACTCAACACAAGGCAATATACTATCATTTCTAGCTTTTATCATCTTGTTACTATGTTCATACATCAGTTGAGGCATCTATCTCTTGGTTCAAGGGTGATCGAACTCGAGGACACTGTTCGATTTGCGTGGTTTGCATTTATTTCTTTTAGTTGATTTCAATATTACTCTGCTTCCTTAATTTGTATCAAGTTATATCACATATCTTAAAACCGCGTACAGATTTGATTGTTATCCGATTTTTTAGGATAAACAGCAGTAATATTTAATTTGCTATGGGAGGAAGGAGACACGATTAATATTTGAGAAGGAAGAAAGTAGTATTGGCTCAAGAGAGAGCCTTTAATTTGGACTAATGACAAAAAATTTGTAAGCTTGTGTGAGACTCAAACGAGATACTCACGAAAAACAAGTAGGCTTTAAAAGTCACCATAAAAAGTGGCTTATCCTTCGGGGGCAGACCCCTCCTCGGGAAGCATACAATGGTTTCCAATTTATAAGTGACCATCATAATATTCTAAGCTTGGATTTCTTATCTGATTTTAAGTGCATAATACCCTCCTAAATAGTTTTTCTTCTTCTGAGTTTCAGTATCATGTTTTCCACTATAAAATAAAGAAAGAAAATTTATGAGTTAAATTAGTTGCTTAGGGAAGATCAGGTTGCCTACTTAATTAGGGTTATCAGTTTTCCAGTGGCTTCATATATCTTCTTAACTATTCTTTAAGGAGAAGAGAATTTTTATTTTATTTTCCTTTTAAGGGTTGTGGGTAGATTTTAGAGAAAGAAATAGAATGATGGATGAGAGAAATGAAACAGATGGGAAAATAGATGAGATGATGCTACCAGGGTTTCGTTTTCATCCGACGGATGAAGAGCTAGTAGGGTTTTATCTTAGGAGAAAGATACAGCACAAAGCTCTCTCCATTGAGCTTATTAAGCAACTTGACATCTATAAATTTGATCCGTGGGATCTTCCAAGTAAGAAAAAGTTAATTTTATTCATATGCTTTCGTTTTTTCTTTGTTTAATCATTCTGTGTCCAGAATCACTGAAGTACCGATCGACTAATCCAGATTCGCATAGATCTTAAAACACTATAGATTTCAGCTCTTTCTAACAAAGAAAACTTCATTTCCAGAGCTTGAGATCTCTTGTTAATAGTAAAAAAAAACGTTTACCGTTCCACCAGGCTTCTCGAGTGTTCATATACTTTGTTCCAAGATTTCATGGATGAATAATATGATCTTTTGGTTTTCAACTTCACATATTCTCTCTCCTTCTATTTCTGTTCACTTTCTTGAATTGTTTCATGTTCATAAAAGATGGAACATTAGCTAATTGGTTCCTTGTGATCTTGTGCAAACAGAGTTGGCAACAATTGGAGAGAGAGAATGGTATTTCTTCTGTCCAAGGGATAGAAAGTATAGAAACAGTACAAGGCCAAATAGAGTAACTGGGGCTGGTTTTTGGAAAGCAACAGGAACTGACAGGCCAATCTACTCATCTGAAGGTTCAAAATGCATTGGCTTAAAGAAATCATTGGTTTTCTACAAAGGTAGAGCAGCTAAAGGGACGAAAACTGACTGGATGATGCATGAGTTTCGCTTGCCTTCAATCACTGACTCTTCCACACCAAAGAGATTTTTGGACAAAAATATTCCTCCTAATGTAAGATTATGCAAACTCCATTTTTAGTTTTTCTTTTTTTCTACTTTTGTTATGCCGAATCATACAAAATTAGAAATTAGAGTGAAGTTACGTTGTTTGGAATAGAATTTTGTCATGTCCTAATATATGCCAATCAATTGATTAGTTCGCTATAAGTCTTTTAGTTTTATTAGACATATATATATATATATATATATATATATGCCACTAGAAATTAAAAAGTAGATAACTTCTGGTGTAGAACCTAAAATCTTCAGATTTTGGATCTCTATGGGGTCTAAATGGAAAAACATGGTATGTGAAGAATGAGAATTTATATAGCCAATCCAAACTAACTTGGTATTGAGGTCTAGTTATTGTTTTTATTTTTTTTATCTTTTTGTGGGGGTTATTTTATAATATTTTTCTTGGACTTTTTCCAGGACTCATGGGCAATTTGTAGGATTTTCAAGAAAGCAAACTCCAATACACACAGAGCTCTTTCTCATTCATGGGTGTCCCCTCAAATATCCTCAAATACCACACCATACTTTCAAACAAGTAACCACTTCACACCAAATGAAATGTCATTCATAGCCAAAAGTACAACTTCCGCCATCCAATTTAGCAATGACTTACAAAACTCATCCATGGCTAGTTTCTCTCCAATTGATCTTCCTCCTTATAGACATCCTCAACAAATTTCCATCTCAAACCATGACTCAACCACAAGTTACACGCTCTCTAATTCATGTACCAACCTAAATATTGATGCTTCTTCTTTGTTACTAAACATGTCATCCTCCATACTTGGAGATTATAACAGCTTTGCAATCACATTACCAGAGAATCAAATTCAAGAAGCAGGAGCTTTGGCAAAAGAATTACCAAATAATGTGAATGTGGATCACATGCAAGAACAGTGGGGAAATGTTAGATCTGTTATTGAATTTCCCGTTAATGCTGATATTGATGCATGGAAGTCAAATTTGCTGTGGGATTCTTCGCCTTGTCCTAGTGAAATGTCCACTAATTATTCTACTAATTAACAAGTGCGTTACACTTGACCCCTTAATTAGCTACTAATTAATCCCTAGTGTTTTGTTTCCAAGTTCCAAGCAGTAAGCTTTTTGTTTTCTTTTCTTATGTCTTTTCCTTTCCTTTTTTTTTAGTTTTTAGCTTAGCAATGTAAAAATTCTAATGTAGGTTTTCAAATTTGAGTCAAAAATGATGATTTGTGTTTGATTTTAGTTTCTTTTCTGAATTTGATAATGATTTAGATATAGCCATCGCACGTGGTAACCTCTAAAATATTGCGACTTTTACAAGCTAAGTTAATATATAATCATGTATATATTAAAATGTCCAATATTATTTTACAACCAAAATAGCCTGCCTATCCTGGAAAGTTATTCTCTCAATGAACATTTACATGCATAGTTACCAACCATTTTGTCCTGTAGAAGGACTGATTCAGTTTAATTATACACGTTGATAATATAAAAAATATTTTTACGCTATCAAATTATTTAACCTATCTTATTTTTAATATTACAAATTTCACTTTTTACGGAGGATTACAAGAGAAATATTTTAAATAACTTAATAGTGAAAAATATTTTAGATGACCTGATAGTGTGAAAATGTATTTACACTTTCGGTACATATAAGTTATTAAAGTCCAATCAAAATAGGATTTATTTCTTGTTTGAAATTACAACTGCTTAGACTCACAAATTTGGGGGGAGAGCGGGGGAGGGTAAAATTTCTCCATCCAGCTAACACTTGCGCATTTTCTACAATTTTACATCGGTATGGTTTTTATTATCACAAATTTGACATGTAAGTTGAAGCTTTATTTCCGGTCCCGCGTTATTATTATTGAATTCAAAAGATGTTGACTTAATTTATATATAATATTAACTTCTAAAAAATAAAAATATATTTACAAGCACAAATATATGTCCCCCACACACACATGCACACATGCACACACGCACACTATTTCTTTTTTGGCAAAACCCTGTGGGATGACACCATATTAGTTCATCTTACAATTGGTGGTAATTATTTTATTAAATAGTTATACTTGAATTTACTCCAAATAAAACTCCTGGTGAGCTTACGAAAAGAAAGATATTTGGAAGAAATTTAAAAATAGTCAGATTTACAAGTGGTCATTCAAAAATAGCCACAGTTTCTTCGAAATTTAGCCACTTTTCATGCAAAGATAAATCTGAACGAAAACACTGTTCAAAATCCGGAAAATACTCCAGCATAATATACTGGAATTCCAGTATAGTATACTGTTGGAGTTCCAGTATAATATACCGGTCATACATATGTGCTCCAATCTCCAGTATATTATGCTGGAACTTTCCGTGTATTGGAGTTCCAGCATACGCAGGTGGAAGGTGCACCGATCTCCAGTATATTATGCTGGAACTTTTCGTGTTGCAGGAAAATAATGATTATTTTTCAATGACTCTACAAATGCTGGCTTGAATGACTAGTCCGAAAACTGACTAGCCCGTGTTATTTTTTACAAGAAATTCTTATCAAAAGTACCACCCATGAAGTAGAGTTGGCATGCTTCTTTCAACGCTACTCTACTGAAGGAATAGTCTTAAGTCACAATTCACATTATATCGACTACGATTTCATACCATTAAAATTTTCAAAACAATCCTTTTTGGTTTTGGAGTTCAGGTGTCTCCACGCTGCTCGTATTCATTAGGTGTAAGTGAGGATCCTGGATATTCAAACTACTTTTAGCCTTTGTTATGCCACTTGAAACAACTTTATGGGGGAGGCATCTCTGTAACAGAGGATAGAGAACTATAGTGCGGGAGGCATCTTTGTGACATAATTTAATTCAGAAATGGAACATGAAAAAAACAGAACACTAGTAAAAAGAGAAGGAATATTTTCACTTTTAGCTCGCGTTAGAAACTATTTATATTTAGTAGCCGAAAAAGTATATAAAATTGTAAATCGTTATATATAACATACAAAATATATATATATATATATATATATATATATATACAAAATATATATAAATTTTATATATTTTTTCGGCTATTATTTTACAACAGCTATATAATGTCATTTTTCCAAGAAGAAAATATCTTAAATTTGTGGCCCAAGTATAATACTCAGACACTATTCAGATACTCTTTGGTGGTCATTTCTAATTTTAGAGCTTTACGCCTGTTTGACCAAGTTTTTTCAAGTCAAAAGCATTTTTTTTTTAAAAGTGTTTGGCCAAGCTTATAGAGGGGGATAAGTGTTTTTGACTAGAAGCAGAAGCAGTTTTGGAGAAGTAGAAAAAAATAGCTTCTCTCCGAAAATACTTTTTTGAAAAGCACTTTTGAGAAAAATAAATTTAGAAACAATTTTTTAAAAGTTTGGTCAAACACTAATTGTTGCTCAGAAATGCTTTTCAAATAAGTTTATCAAACATAAATTGCTTCTCACCAAAGTACTTTTAAGAAAAAGACTTTTGAGAAAATTATTTCTCAAAATAAGCTGATTTTTACAGCTTGGCCAAACAAACTACTAATTTTGATTCATCTACTAAGGATCATACTGTTTTAGTGATGTTTATTTATTGGTCTGCATCAGGGGTGCTCAAAATCGAAGCGTAACTGTTAACCAAACTGAATCGAGCCAATGACTTATTGTCTTATTGGTATCGGGTTATCGGGATAATGGATAGTGAAGAGATTGGGATTTTATAATTAACGACTTAATAGCTTGAGAGCAAATTACTCAATTTTCTTATCGAATTAATTATTAACCCAATAAAAATTTATATATTTATACTTTTACCCCTATATATATAAAATACTATTGAGATTTCCCATTTCTATCTTATTGTATCTTTTCAATGTTATAGCAAAGACGATCCTACAATTGAAGTTTTAGCAGCAGATTTAGCCTTCATACGTGAGCCCCACATCTTTCTCGTGGTGTTCAAGAGTTTAAGATTCTACCCATACTTTTATTAAGAGTATTCAAAAAAATTTGTTCTAAATATTGTTCTGTGTACTCCATGACAAATCTTTATTGAGTAATGAACTAAGTATTATGGATGGTAAGTTGAAATGATAAAAGCTAGTGAATTATTCAGTTTGACCGTTTGGTATTCATAAGACTAGGATTGTTCAAAAAAATTCTATTTGGTTAACCGATAAATTGTCTCATAATCATCCGATAATTGTTAATCCGATATCAGTTCGTTCATTGTCTTATTGGATGGCTAGTGAATTGTTATATTTATAACCGATAAGCCGAATCACTAAGCTTAATTATCTATCCGATCTGCCCGATAAGCACCTCTAGTCTGCATTAGTGTCAGCATAATAATTTGTTTGACCAGATTTCTAAAATCAACTTATTTTAAAAAGTGTTTTTCTCAAAAATGATTTTAAAAAAGACATAGTGTGAGAGCATTTGGGTAAACTTATAATCACTTTTTGACTTATTTACTGCATTCGGTAAACATTCGTGGCCAGCAAAACTATGGCGCATAAAATGGCACAGAGAGCTAAGGAAGAGAGAAGAAACTGAAAAGTCTTGATTACTTTCTCTCCATTGTCTATACCACTCTGCTATGGAAGAAGTGTTTCTTTTTCTTAATCTTGTGTTGTCTTTGATGAATTTCAGTGCAGAAGAGCGTGCCATTGTCAATTGAAGAAATCTTTTGTTAGAAATTAACACCATAGCCCATAGCAGTGTAATAGCTTATACTAATTAGGAAACAGTATTGAAGTTGTGAATTAGCTTGTTATAGTTTTGATGAATTTACATATGTTCTTCAATACTTGGTTAAAATTGGCGAAGTTAGCTAAACTTGCTTTTTCTCGTTCCATTTTAATCTCGTCAAAACAAAGTATATGAAGGAACGTTTTCCTTTTCTTTTAAAATTTTCAACTTGGAAAACCATCTAGCCTGATAGCATGTAAAATAGCTCCTGTCTAATTTTATTTTCACCAAAATCAACATACTCAGTAGCATTTGCTAATTTAGTTCTTCCATTGTAACAGGAAAGCGATGCTCCAGCAAAATTGTTTGCATCTGTGAAGAGGATTGGGATGCAATTCAATCAATATGGCGCTGTTGCGCCCAGTGCTTGCAGCAATTGCCTTCTGACGGACAAGTTATGAAAACAAAACCTGTGTAGGTTGCTGAGCCACATTTACAGCAGGCATGCCACTTTGAACTGTAGAATCAACCGGCTGATGTCTTTTCTGTAAATGTGGCTCAGCAACCTACACAGGTTTTGTTACAACCAGTTGTTCATTAGCTTATTTGCTGCCTTTTTCCTTTGATCTCGTTCTTTATGATTTGCCTAAGCCCCTGGAATGGAGCAATTAAAGGGGTTGTTCACTCTAATAAAGTTTATCATTTCTATAACATGCAGTGCATTTATAAACATAGTATCATAATTATTCGTTGGCTTTCGAAAAAAGTTCAGAAGACATTTTAGTGTCTACGTAAAGGTTAACAGTGAGAAAAAACAGAAAATGGAACGTAGCTATGTATTTTGATATTTGGAATTTCAATAATGCCTGCACTTTTAAAGTCCAAGGACTTTTTTTGGTTGGGGATAAGTTAGGTGTGGGCACTAGTGTTCAAATCCTAACAGAGCGTAAAGACAAAAATAACAATGGGTAATCTCGTACCATCTGCCTAAGCCTTGGGTGCGTAGAGTTACTTGATACCTTTTCTGGGAGGTAGTAGGTATCCGGTGGAATAGTCAAGGTGCACGCAAACTGGCCCAAACACTATCATTATCCCCCCAAAAAAAGAGTTTGGTGTGGGCAATATTCCGTCAGATATGCAGGACTGTGATGATAAGTTAGGTGGGGGCGTTGTTCCGTGAGATGCGCAGAACCTTAATGATGCCCACATAGGATTCAATAGTCACCCTTAACCATTATGATTGTTTGTGAATGTTGTTTGAAGTTCATCTTTTTATGTCTTGGCATATTGCTTTTGGTCGTTTTATTACGTAACGACGTAGATCGTAAGTGCATCACTTTCTCTTGTTTTCCCATTTCTGGGGGAATTGACTCTCTGCTGTTTCCTTCCCTAGTTTATTGCTTGTTGAAGATCTAAGATTAACACTTTGTCTGGATTATTACCTTATTTTGATTTCTTCTCTTTATGCTAGTTTGGTGCTAATGTCATGCTGAATGACTGGGAAGAGAATTTGGCTGTGATGATTGCAAACAGAACGAAGGATGACGAACTGGTGCTTATTCATCTTGGCGATTGTTTGTGGAGAGAGAGGAGTGATGTAATCCTTATGCCTTGCTTTTCTTATACTACTCTCTTCAGTGGATTACCTTCCACCTTAGCTTTATTGTCTGCTTCTTACATACATTTTCCTTTTCAAAAGCAATGATCTAGATTGTTGCTGCACACATTTGCTCTCAAGTGGCCGAAGCAAACTTTTTGAACCATATTCAGATACAGCGAGATTGTGTCTTGTGGGTGCAGATCACTTGAAATTTCCCCGAACTTATGCTAGTCCAGAGGCTATTCAGGTGCTGCTGACTCTATTTTTTGTGCATTTTCTAGTCATACGACGAAATGTGAAACATCTTGTGCCACAGCTAGCATGTGCACTCATATAACTGTATGTGCTACTTGGCTAACACGAATTTAACGCTTGACTGATCAAATATTTGTATGGACAGAGGACTGAGATTTATGAATACTCGAAGGTGCTGGGGAATTCTCAATTTATTCTCCTTCCTTTTCAACCATATAAACTTCTGTATGCACACATGTTAGCTGAAGTTGGGAGGATATCGGACGCATTAAAGTATTTATCATAGTTTATGTTCAGCAGAGTTCCTTGAAATCCTTTCAACTGGTTGCTTAGCATTTTTAATTTTAGGTACTGTCGAGCATTGTCGAAATCACTTAAAACTGGCCGAACCCCTGAGACTGAAACATTGAGACAGTTAGTGTCATCTCTTGAGGAAAGGATTAAAACTCACCAACAGGTACCTCTTTATCCTCTCATCTATGTTGAATGATTGTCTCAGAGTTACTTATGGTGGAACTTTCTGCATTCAGGGAGGGTTCTCCACAAATTTGGCTCCTGGAAAATTGGTTGGTAAAATTGCTTAACCTTTTTGATAGCACGGCTCATCGTGTTGTTGGGGGCTTACCACCACCAATGCCAACAAGTGGCATTTTACAAGGGAATGAACACCATCATCAGTTTGCAGGGTGTAGAGTTTCAAGTAGTCAGTCAACCATGGCAAAATGTCATCACTGATGCCCTTAGCATCTATGGAGCCAATAATTGAATGGGCAGCAGATAGCGGTAGAATGTCAATGCACAGTAGAAGTGTTTCAGAGCCTGATATTGGAAGAACTCCAAGACAGGTGTCTTATCCTGTTTCTCTGTAAGTATTACATTTGACTGGATCTATCTGATCTGGTTTGAAAAGATAGTTTGTTATGTATTTGTGTAGGATCACGTTGACTCGTCAAAGGAAGGAATCTCAAGTAACACAGGAAGCAATGCATCAGGAGCTGGAGGGACATCACGCTTTCGTCGCTTTAGCTTTGGCTCCCAGCTTCTCCAGAAAACTGTTGGATTAGTCCTCAAACCCCGTCAAGGCCGTCAGGTAGATTATTTAATTTTCTCCGCTGTCATTTTCTAGATTGTGGTCCTCATAAAGTTTGATGCCGAGACTTGTTTCCATTTGTCTTGATTCCTTGCAGGCAAAATTGGGTGAAACGAATAAATTTTATTATGATGAAAATTTTTAAAGATGGGTAGAGTAAGGGGCTGAACTTCCTGCTGAGGAACCGGCCCTTGCACCTCCACCAACCACTGCAGTTTTCCAGAATGGAGCACCAGATTATAACTTGAAGAGTGTATTAAAAAGTGAAAGTTCTATATGCAACAATGGATTTCCGGAAATGAAGAGTCCAAATTCTGCTGATAATGGTTCGGGAATCCCACCTCTTCCGCCTACCTCCAACCAATTCTTGGCTCGTAGTCGTGTGGGTGTCCGGTGAAGGCAAGTGATATTGGCTTACTAATTATCTTTGGATGATATGTTTGAACCTTTTGTGGCTTAGGAACAACAACCCTTGTTTGTTTTCTTGGTCTGATTCTGAAATAAGATGTTTAATTGTTAAGAATATACTTGATAAGCCGTATGCATCAAACTAACATTTATAGTGTAATATACATCCACCTGATAAGACATTGATCCAAAAGGCACTATCGAGCATTTGTTTCTTCTGTCTATTAGTTATGATGGCACCATGATCAAATTGAGTTGACATGCTTATTTGAAAACATAAGAATTAATCCTTATCACTGAAAATGATGCAGAAGGAATTCTTTCAAAGATTTCAACAGGGAAACTTGACTGGCTTCTCTTCCTTCTTTTGGCAGGTGTGTTGACACATTCAACAAAGGTGGTGGTAATCCAACAAATCTTTTCCAGTCACCTTCTGTTCCTTCCATAAAGCCTGCTACTGCTGGCAATGCCAAGTTTTTTGTTCCCACCCTAATGTCTCCTGTCGAAGAGACAGGGAACAATACTTCCAATGAGCAAGAAACTTCAAGTAATAGCAAGAATGATTTAGTGACTACTGTAAGTGGATCGTTCCAGTTTCATGCACCAACATCGAGCGCGCCTATGCAAAGATTTGCAAGCATGGACAACCTCTGAAATAAAGGAGCTGGCACTGGTTCTCTATCAGCTTACTCCCGGCGAACTGCATCATGGAGTGGAAGCTTTCCTGATGATTCCTCCCCTAATGAATCTCGGGCAGTAGATTGAGTGTGCCTCCGTCATCATTCATGCCTAGTGATACTAATTCGATGCACTCAATGAATGGTGGCAGCTTTGGTGATGACCTTCATGAAGTAGACCTGTGACACAATAAGATGTATATACTAAGTTTTGCTCGGCTTCGTGGTATCCTGCTCAAAATCTCTTCACTTTTATTGGTAAGCAGTGAAGCGTGATCAAGGAAGCCGGAGATCCTTTTCCTCTCCCCTTTTTCTCACACCCTCAATATACCTTTTTCTCCTCTCCTTTTATTTACATACTTTTTGTAAGATCAGTTGTATGTTGAAAGCAATATCTTATTTACCTGTAGGTATAGGTTTTCATTTCTTGTTCTTTTTTTCTTTTTGTCCTGCTAACACCTGTCGTTTCAGAGACTTGTTATAACAAGCCTCTGATAACATTGTACAGTTGATTTGTTCATTTATTGAGGAAAGGAAGTCTCATTTGATAAATTTTGAATTAAAGTATGTTATATCGCTGCAGAAGAGAAGTGTAGCAAGTTAAGAAAATATGTTATCCTAGTGTCTGATATTCAATGCCTAAATGAATTGGGACACTGCATATTAGTTAGTTTTCTAGTTGCATATTAGTTTTCTTATGTGGGTTAATGCTCTTAGACTGATTCTAAAGATATTTGTGAAGGAAAAGGGAAAAAAACACAGAGCTAGTTTGAACTCAAAATTTATGTTGCTATCTGTAATATCAAAATCAACACATGTATAAACTACTTGACCAAAAATAAAAAAACAAAAAAGTGTTGCCAATGTATTCACAAGTCTCAAGCTTGAGAACATCCTTTTTGTATTCAAAACAGTGCAAGATTTTGAAACATCCCTTGTGTCTCTTGTAGCAGTGGCCGTGGCGGATAGTGGCAATTCAGTGGCTGAAAATGGCAGTTGAATGCCTTCTCTCTCTGCGCCATTTCATTAAACAATTTTTTCCCAATCTCAAACGACACAAAAGCATCAATAGCACCATATTCAACTTGTTCATAGCTCAAAACCTCTGCATCCCACTTACTCAAAGTAACATTCTGTGGCTTTTCCATTACTTTCCCAACTAGTGCTTTTGCCATTCTTTTCAAACCCATCTTTCCATACACATATTCACCATAATACAACAATGCAAGTCGGTTCAAATCCATAGTATTCGCGACAAAAAGCCTGTGATCACTCATCAACTTGTCAGCATCTCCATCAACCCCAACACCAACGAATGTGAAATTTGGGTTACTGAGAAATAGCGCTAGGTATCCGGGCATGGAATCTTTGTGTAGGAGTTGAAAAAGAAGACAACGTCGGCCTACACAAAGTTGAAGAAGAGCAACTGGTTGTTTGTCTTTTGGATTGAAGTAAGGAAGCCACTCGATATCAAGACCAATAAGAAGCTTGTGGAGTCTCCGCCTATGAGTATGAAGAGTGTGCAAAATCCAGTCGTTAACCACAATTGCATTCTTGGTTACAGTAACCTCTATTTCGTCACCATAGAAAGAAACTCCGTACACTTCAGCCATTGATAAACAACACTAAAACACAGACAACTTTTGTGTGTTAATATGGAGTATAATTTGTGGAATGGAATGAATAAGGTGCTGTAGCTGTATATATATATATATATATATAGAACGAGTTTTCCTTGTTAACGTGGGATTGGAAATGGGAATGGGAAGTAACGGTTTGGAAGTTACCAAATTTTTTCTTCCTATTCCTTGGTGAATTTGGAATCAAAACGTTAGTTTCCTACTTTTGTAGCGTCAATTAAATGAGAGTTTTTTGCTATAATAATAATTGAAATACATAAGAATTTTTACTTGCCTACTTAAAATGGGATTCGGAATTCTTTTCCTATTCTGTGTTGGTTTAAGCTTTGGCGGCAAGAATGTAAAACGCGTAATTACAATAATGTCCGCTAGGTAAAAGGGATATTTTACTCATGAAAACTTATTCGTATTGGTTTTTATGTAAGTTTGTTTTTCGATTCCTTTTTTTTTTTTTGTTTATTCGGTATTTTTTGTTGGTAAATATGAAAATTACATCTCAAGCAAACATAATCAGCATTTTAAATAAAGAATCACACCTTTATTATAACAACACAAATAAAATCAATGTTTTCACAAGGGAATTACATCTTTTTTCTGAAAAGGTTCAAGATGTATTTCAACTTATGGTTGCCCCCCGTCCTTTCTTTCTATCAGTCTCACCCAGCAAGCCACCCCAACCCTACAGCCAAAAAAGGTAAGCGCCTAGCGCGAGCCTTATTTATTAGTTTAGTAAAGTCAAGCTTTGGCTCCCTAAAGACTAAAGAAATGCATNGGGGGGGGGGGGGGGGACTTATGCAACGGGCTATGCCACCCAAACCAACTGAGGGAAGGAATTTTAAACACGAGAAAAACTTTTCAAAAAGGTATGCCACCTATTATACCTTTATCTAGTTTATGACTACGGATGACATGATTAAATATTTAACCTAATTTAAAAAAACTTTAACATTTGTATATAATAATCTTATCATCTTAGCATGTGTCATGCCACTCCATCCTAAAGGGATGGATCCATCGCTAAACTTAAACACAATAAAATTAGTATGATTTAATATAAATATTTGGTGCGAGTATATTTTTTAACACTCCTCTAATATCCTCCTCTCTTTTGACTTTTGTGTAATATTCTTCAAGTTTTCACTCAAGAGGTACAAAAGGGATATCATTCCTATAGTTAAAATCTGTATCTCCCCCAGTATTCAAAGTAAATGGAAACTTCTTCATTCTTCAACAAAGAAAAATTTACTCTTTAGAAATAATTAGAAAACCATGATGATTATTGAATAACTAATTGGATTTTAATGTTCACAAATATGAATGGTCAAATCCAAATACTCAAGGAGAACTAGATGGTCCTCTGAGGTGCGTCATGTATACTTTATGTCATGACTAGAAAATGGAACTCTAGTGGCCATGCCCATCCCTCAGCTTGCTCAGTTGTTTTTTTTGGTTTCTTAATCGATGTATTATATTCGTATTTAGGTCCGACTAAAATTCTAATATGGGCTGACTTTGTTACGTTGAGACATAAATGTTTAAGTGTAACCACTATACTTAATAATTTTATATTAAAATGTTTGAAATCATTGGATAAGATCTAATCTATACTATATTTAAAAAGTACGAACGCTTTTAGAAAAATATCGTTTGCTTTTTTTCCTCTTTAAAAATAAATTTCACACTAGACAAAAGTTTAGTTTAAGCTTTTTCCAAATTTTTAGGAATTTAAATTAACTAAAGTTTTAGTACATATTAAATCCTTCCATGATTTGAATTCCTATGAAATTAATTAGTCTTAACATATAGGACGCATACAAGAATGAAACAAAATATTTTCGAGGAAAAGAAAAGTTAGAATCATCAAGATTACAATTTGCTTCGTCGGCCAATAAGATATCAACTTTGTGTCCATAGTATGATAGAAAACGTTATTAAATTTGTAGACAAATTTTATTCTAACCGAATTGTCATCATCTCTTTTCTAAGTGTTTCAACAAATGATAATTTTTTATAGCAAGAAACTCTTAGAGAAATATCATTCACTTTTTTTACTTTTTAAAAATAACTTTCACATTGGACAGAATAGTTATTAAATTATTTCTCTAAAATTTAGAAATTTAAAATCAACTAAAGAATTTGCACATTAAATCCTTTTATATATGAACATCTATGCGATAGTCATAATATAAAGGTCTCATGCATGCTATAAGCATGAAGAACAAAAACAAAATATTTTTATTTATGAGAAAAATAAAACTTAAGGCTCAGCAAGATGCAATTTTCTTTGTTAACCAATGAAAGAAGAAATATATCATTGTTTGTGTCCTAATTTTAATAAAAACCAACTTAAGACGAAATCTATTCTTAACGAATTGTCATCGTCTTTCTAACTATTTCAACAAATGACGATTTTCGATACTTCTATATATTTAATTATTTGTTGTGAAATATTAAGCCCACATTAGTAATTTTAGATGTTTTCACTTATCCAACTTTTCTATGACCTATAAGCTAACATCTTTATTCTCAAAAGACCAAAATATTTAATTCTGATAGAAATACAAAAATGCTTTCCACTGCAGATCAAGTTCTATTCTTTGCCCTTTTTCTTCTCAAGATCCAAAGGTAAGTTTATTGCAAATTAACTGTTTAGTACTATGCACTAAGGAACTGGCAGCCAGGTGCACTAAACTACCTCTTTATACGGGGTTCGAAAAAGGTCGGATCATTAAGGTCTATTGTAGGCTTACCATCCACTAAGGAACTAAGATTTACAAATAATTCAGAGGTTTACAAGATATCTATTCACATACTATTTATGGACGATCCGGTACACAAGGCATCCCGCGTTCGCTTAGGTTTCGAGGAAGGGCCGCACCACAAGAGATGTGATTTAGACAATCTATTCCAATACAAACATTAATAATTATTTTCACAGTTCAAATTTTAATCTATAAGTCATATGAAGACATATTTACCGTTACTCTAGAATTCGCCTACGACATACCATTTACATATTTACAAAATGCGATGCACGACTTGAAGGTCAACCACGGTATGTAGTTGTCAGCTTTGTCTGTTATGGTCTTCGACAAAAACAATGGGACCTGTTACGTGACGTTGGCATGCTAGGAAATTACTGTCCGTACGAATATATAAAGAAAAGACAATAGAAAAATGCTATGTGATAATAAAAGTATACAGAAGCAATATATCCAATTTATGTACACTACTAAAAGTTCCGCAAAAAGTGATCAAAAATTTGCGATCAAAATTAGTCTATCAAAAAAAGCGATCAAAGTTGGTCGCTAAATTGGATAAAATAATTAAAAAATAATTG
>MDKI01167160.1:0-25380 GCA_005239505.1 Nicotiana paniculata | reverse complement strand
TGTAGTGAAGCATAAATTTACAAGTTTTCAGTTCAATCCTCCAGGATAATTCACCACTAAACAGTCATAAACAATATCAGGCAAATACTATGCGTATAGTGGAATAAGGATTCAGGCAAAGTCCCTGAATCGTCCGAGATCGAAGCTGCTTCTCATCCAATGGCGAGTATACCCGAGGGGGCGGGTCCCGAGACCCCTCAAGTTGAAAAGAGCGCCCCGAGTAACTCACTTGGGGAAATGACAGCATGTCACTCACCATCCCTTCCTTCCCACTCCGAAGAGGCTATACGGGATGCTCAGGCTTTGGAGACTCCCGAAGTAGGCGGAGTCCCCGATGAGGAATATCCTTTTCGGGATTGCTTTACCGGGGTCGAGGATGCCTCCGATCTCAGTGACACATCCAACCTCTTTGAAGAGGCCCAACGTTTTCTGAACCGAGTAAGTCTAAGTTCTTTTGTTGATGTAGCGTTCCCTTGTTTTTTTCTAACTCTTTTCCATTTCAATACAGGCTTTATCTACGTCCCATGCCGAATTGAGCCAATGTGAGGCCGACATCCAAAGGATTTCTGAAGAGAGAAATGCCCTCAAGCTTCACCGCGGGCAGAAAGACGAGGAAATTAAAGACCTCCGAGCCGATTTGGCTAGAGCCTATAAGCAGAAAACCGAGCAGACCGAGCAGGTAATGATTCTCTTGAAAAACCATGGACTTGATTCGGGGATGGAGGCTAACGTTTCGGTATCACATATGCAGCAAAAGATCGAGAGGATTGAGTTGTTGCGAGGGGAGGTCGACCAAGTGAAGGCAGATTCCTACAAGTGGAAGGAACGCATGGACCACCTTGCTGCTGAGAAAGAGACTACACCAGCCCAATGTCCTCAATCGAAGCCTAACTTCTAAGTGCAAAGGAAAAGTGTCTGGATCAGGCCAAAATGATTGAAGATATCGAAGCTCAGTTGGCTTCTAAACTTGCAAAGGTCCAACCTGAGGCCGAAAAAGCTAAGGCCGATGCTGAGAAGACAGTGGCCATCTACCGGGCCGATGCTGAGGCTGCTCAAGGCCAAGTGATGGAGGCTGCCGATAATGCTCAGACTCGAGCATATTGGATTGTTGAACTTGCTAAATGCCAATCTCAGAGGGAGACCCTCGAGAAAATCCACGCTCGAGGTTTCAATCTTACCGAAGAGATAGAGAAGGCAAAAGAGGACGAAGCTGGAGCTAAAGCATTGGCTTCTTTCGACGATGATGATGGAGATGATGATGACAATGATGGAAGCAAGAGCGGGTCAAATAATAATGAGGGGGGAGGAAGAAGATGCCCTCGAGGAGGGAATCACCTCCAAAAATAGCTAGGATCTTTGTATTTTTCTTTCTTTTGTGTGGGACTCTGGTTGGTCCTTTGTAAATACTTTCATTCATATATATATATATATATATATATATATCTTTCTTTTTTGAATTTCGTCTCGATTTTTGACTTGTGAAAATTTCGATTTGCTTTGTGCCTTGTAAAAATTTTGATATACTTCATGCCTTGTGAAAAATATGTTTGAGACTTCGTATTTTAGGCAACTTGGCCGAAGCCAAACTAATATTGACTTTGTAGTCGAGTGAGCTCTTGCTCGAACTCGAAGTAGTAAAACCCTTAGGTTTTAGTTGAGTGAGGATGGACTCTCGAATTCAAAAAATATAATGGCTCTTAGGCTCTTGAATCAACCCGATATGGCCTCAGAAGAATGGTTTTTTCCCTTTTCGGCTAAAAAATTTAAACATATAGAAATTTGTTATGCCTTATTATGAAGTAAGTTTGTACCCGTTGGGTTTTTTCGGGATCTAATATGATCGAAACCCTCTGATTTTTATGAATTAGAACAAGTTTGTATTTTTTTGAGAGCCGATATTATCGGAGCTTGGTTATTTTTCCTAGGGTAGCCTTTTTAACCTGTTTATAAATGAATTTGAAGGCCTGTTTTCATTGCAGAATTCGGATGTCTCCGAGCCGCGTTAGTTTGTCCGTAGCCTTGGGGTCTACCTCTTGGGCTTATTTTCTCAATTATACTTTGAGCTTGTTCAAAGTGTTAGTCCCCGAGTAGGGTGGCCTTGGCCTATAAAATCGAGGGTTGCCCTTTTAAGGTCTTATGGTCTCGAAGTTTAATAGTTCGAACATGTCAATTTAACGGCAGTCCCCGATTAGGAGGTTGATCATTCGAAGTTTAGTTGTAATCGGCCCTTGAGCTAGTTTTCACAATAAATCATAAGTATGAAACTTGTAAAGTAGAAATTTCATTAAGGCAGGTCACATCAGGTAAGAAAAAATACTTCTTTCAATAGTTCATACATGCGTACATTTTTTGCCACTAGGGCTCGAGCAATCTACATGGACACAGTGCATTCGACCGTTTGGTCCTTTACAAAATTTTCCTATCGAGACCCTATTGACATGAAGTATTTTCCTTAAAAACATAACATCCAAGGGTGATGCCCCCAATATTCGAGGTTGATTGTAAAGAAGCATCGGATACTCTAAATTAGCACGAACAAATGGTTTCCTCGTTAAGAACCTTGCCGGCAAAACCCATTTGGGATAAAAATCGGTCGAAGGGAAAAAGAGTGGAACGTGTGCTTTAAGACCTAAGGACTTCATGCTTGTAGAGAACTTCGATGCCTTCGTCGAACACCTGAAATAAGTTAGTATAAAATGTAAATGAAAAAGGAGAAGGTCATACCTCAACAATATATCATTTGAGGAGTGATATGTTCTAATTATTTGGTAATTTTTCGTCGTTCATCGTGCCAAGCTTGTAGGATCCCTTTCCGACAATGTCGAGGACCTGATATGGTCCTTCCCAATTTGGGCCGAGTTTTCCTTCGTTTAGGTCTCGAGTGTTGAGGGTGACTTTTCTCAGAATTAAGTCCCCGATTCTAAAGTGACGAAGGTTGGTCCTTCGATTATAATACCTTTCAATGCGTTATTTTTGTGATGCCACTCGAACAAGGGCGACTTCTCATTTTTCATCTTGTAGCTCGAGGCTCGTATTCATAGCCTCTCAATTTGAATCTTCCGTTGTGTACCGAAACCTGGCGCTGGGTTCCCCGACTTCGACCGAGATCAGGGCTTCGGCGCCATATACTAAGGAGAACAGTGTTGCCTCCGCACTGGATTTTGACGTTGTTCGATATGCCCAAATGACTTCGGCAAAATTTCTCTCCATTTTCCCATGACATCGTTCAATCTTTTATTTAGATTCTGAATGATGGTCTTGTTTGTTGATTTGGCCTTTCTATTCCCACTAGGATGATACAGTGTCGATAATATCCTTTTTATTTTGTGATCTTCGAGAAACTTTGTTATTTTGATGCTGATGAATTATTTTCCATTGTCGTATACGATTTCGGTAGGTATCTCGAATATCCCGAATCGGCATATGATGTGATTCCAGATGAATTCTATAACTTTTTTTTTCTCTAACTTTTCTGAAGTCATGTGCTTCAGCCCATTTGGAGAAATAGTCAGTCATAAATAAATGAATTTATCTTTACCTGGGGCCGATGGTAGAGAGTCGACAATGTCCATTCCCTATTTCATGAATGGCCGTAGGGATAAGACTGAATGAAGTTTCTCTCTGGGTTGGTGGATCATCGGCGCATTCCTTTGGCACTTGTCGCATTTTCAAACGAAATCCTTAGTGTCTTTCTCCATATTGGCCCAATAATATCCTACTCTGATGATTTTATGAACCAGTGATTCAGCACCGGAATAGTTTCCACAAGTACCCTCGTGAATTTCTCACATGACGTAATCGGTGTCTCCTGGTCCCAAACACACTGCCAACGGTCCATCGAACATCCTTCTGTATAAAGTTCCATCTTTGGCCAGAGTGAATCGTGCAACTTTCATTTGTAGAGTTCTCGATTCCTTAGGGTCCGACGGGAGTTTCTCGTTTTTCAAGTACTCAATATATTTATTCCTCCAATCCCAGGTTAGGCTAGTGGAGTTTATTTCGGCATGGCCTTCTTCGACCACTGACTTCAAAAGTTGTATGACAGTCCCCGAGCTGATTTCGTTGTCTTCGATCGATGACCCTAAATTTGCAAGGGCATCGGCCTCACTGTTTTGTTCTCGAGGTACATGCTAAAAGGTCCACTCTTTAAATCGATGTAATGTTACTTGCAAATTATCCAAGTACCTCTGCGTTTGATCCTCTCAAACCTCGAAGGTTCCATTGACTTGGTTTACCACCAGCATGGAGTCTCATTTGGCCTCGATGACCTCCGCTCCCAAGCTTTTAGCCAATTCGAAACATGCAATCATGGCCTCGTACTCGGCCTCATTGTTAGTCAACTTAGAAGTTTTGATATATTGCCTAATTGTATTGCCTGTGGGCAGCTTCAAAATGATTCCTAGCTCGGACCCCTTCACATTCGAAGCGTCGTCTGTGAAAAGGGTCCACACCCCCGATGATGTACCCGATTTTAACAAAATTTCCTTTTCGACCTTGGGTACGAAGGCTGGCGTGAAGTCGTCCAGGAAGTATGCTAAGATTTGAGACTTGGTGGTCATTCGGGGTTAATACTCGATATCATACCAGCTAAGTTCGACGGCCCATTTGGCTAATCGGCCCAAAAGTTCGGGCTTATGCGAAACAATACGAAGAGGATAAGTGGTCACCACACATATTGGGTGACACTGAAAATACAATTTTAGTTTCCTAGAGGCGCTTATTAGAGCAAACACCAATTTTTCTAAGTGTGGGTACCGGGTTCCAGGCTCGCCTAAAGTTTGACTTACATAATAAATGGGAAATTGCGTACCTTGATCTTCTCTAACTAGCACACCACTTACCGCGACTTCAGAGACTACTAAGTATAAGTAGAGTTGTTCGTCCGCTTTTGGAGTATGAAGCAAGAGTGGAATCGAGAGGTATGACGACGCCTCACCCACACTACTATATAAGTATGAAGGCAAAGGCTGTGTAGCTTTTACCCGAATGGTCGGGATCGAATCCACAGGTAGCCTATAGATGGGAGTAAGTGTATAAGTGATCTAGAAGGGTCGAGTGTTTCTAATCGCACTTCCAAACATTGGTTGATGATAAACTATACTAAATGTATTCTATTGTTTGTAAGCTAAGTAAGGACTAACTTTGTTTTGTTTTTTTGTTGTTGTTTTCTGATATTGATAAAGGCACTGGGGTCGTGACTGTGGTCTAGGTGGATACACAAAGGGATTCAATTCTAAGATTGGGGAATTTGCTCGGGATATAGCTATAACCAAAGCACGAAGGTGCTCACTCTATACCTCTCGGTAGTTTGAGTGATTATACCCTAATTGCCTCTCTCGAGATCAATTGGGTGCCTAATAAACAAGCAATATAGGCTTAGGTAGGGTATTACTCTCTCGAGGTTTAACCCGTTAACTAGGGCTCAAGTAGGATTTTACCATTTCTGGGCTTAACCCCTTTTGATTAAGACTACCAATCTCTTGATAATGCCCTAATTTCCTATTAGGCTAATTTCTAGACGCAGGTCTTCTTTCTCAAGAAAGACCCAAGTCCCTGAAAAGGTTATTTAGTGTTTGGAACCACTAATTATAGCAATAAAAACCTTGAAATAGCCTAAATAGCCAACAACCATTAATTTCCCAACCTTTCAGAACCCTATTACATACCCACACTAGGGTTGAGCCACAACCCTAGCTAATGGGTCTAGCTACTCATAATCAAAGATAAGAACAATTATTGAGAAGAAGAATAACCCATTTAATTGATTCCTAATAATGAAATTGAAGTTTTCAATGTTAAAAATGCAAGAATAAAGATAAAGAAATAAAAACCCTAAAATATTCACGAGCTCTCTACTCTGAAAATCAGCTGATATGTTCCAGCCCACTAAATAAATTACAACATAGTCTATTTATACTCTGCCAAATATTCGGACAAAAATACCCCTGAAGGACTATCGCGGACGGTGAAAACACAACCGCGGTCCGCGAAAAACATTAGGACCTCACTGGAACGCCACCACGGTCCGCGAAACTTCGACCGCGGCCGCAGTGGGAAATTGCAATTCTTGGGTCTCACTGGAACTCCACCGCGGTCTGCGAAAACACGACCGCGCCCGCGGTGGCTGATGGCTTGAATTTCTAACTCACTGGAAATGCACCGCGGTCTGCGAAAATACGATCGCGGCCGCGGTGGCTGATGGCTTGAATTTCTAACTCACTGGAAATGCACTGCGGTCCATGAAAACACGACCGCGGCCGCGGTGGCCTTGTTGTCTTGAGCAGCTTTGTTGGGTTCGCTCCTTGTGCCGGATTCACTCCTATTTTGAGCATATTTTAGACTGAATGCCTTCATTTCTTGTTCAATCCTGCAACAAGAACAACGTATAAGCTTTCGGGGCTATTTTGTGTAAAATTGTATCCAAAATTCACGTATAAGGGAACGGAAAACGGGGCAAAAAGCCAAGTTATCAACTCCCCCAAACTTAAACTCTTGCTTGTCCTCAAGCAAAACAAAATAAGCTCCACATATTGAGAGATTTCACAAAAATTTGGTTGTACTATTGATGACCTTAACTAGCATCAATTGGAACTAACCATAGCCCCTAATGCGAATGAATCAATGACAATGAACCATAGTTTTAAGTGCGATACAAGAGCTTTAAGGGTTGGTCCAACTCATCAGTGAACTTCTAACTATTACCTTGGTCAGTGTGGATCCCAGACTCTTATTCCGTAACTTTCCCTAAGCATCTCACCTTTCAGAATAATGACACTCGGAACGAGGAATATGGTGAATCGCTCATCTCTCATCAAGGAAAGAGTCCCAAGTTCGGCTCAAAGTACCATAGGCTTTCCTTTTGTGTAAATCACCACTAATATAGGCTTCACTCTACCTAAGATCATACAGGGCTTTTGTGGAGTCATGATGAAGGCTTTTGGTCAAGGGTAGGACGCATTTGGTTAGAGTGAGTTTTATCTTTCCTTAAGCACTTGCTCCCACATTTTCTTGACTCTTTGATTCTTTTTTATCTTTTGTAGGGTTGGAGAGACACTTTTTCATCAATTTCCTTTATTTTCTTCTTATGCTATCCAAACCTTTGGCATCTTTTTTTTCATAAATTCCCTTTATTCCTTCTCTTTTGTTCATTCTTTTCTTTTCATTCTTTTTCATTGCCTTTTCTCTTCTCTTTCTTTATTTCTTTATTTTGTGCCTTCTTTTTCACTTTATCACATCTCTCGTCTCTCCCCCAAACTTACTTCTTGTTCCTAGAGCCAAGGAAAGATCGGATGCCAGGAGAAGGTAAAAGAATGGTTAAAGGCTTGTAACTTGGGTACAAAGAAAAGGCTTAAGGCTCAAAATGGTTGACTAGGGAATATTTCTCTTGGAAGGTCATGGAAGTGTTAAATTCATTGTTCAATCCAAGGAAACCCTATAGTCACTTCTCAAGTAAAATTACACCTAGAATTTTGCCTAGACAACACTTAGGGAAAGTTCTAGACTAGTGGCACGGAACGTGGACTTGCAATTACGAATTACGAATTTCTCACCACTCACAGCTAAAGGATTGTTACAGAAACTGAGTCGAGGGCCCACAACGACCTTAGTCGTGCTTTGAGTAACAAAAATGGTCCCGAAGAACCATCCGATGATTATCGGCCAACACAAGAGTCTTAAGATCATCACTATCACCATCCTCAACACAACGGTTTGTCTTTGACCATGGGATCAAAGGCAACTGTGTTAGGCCCAAGTGAAGCTTTGTTTGAGGCACCGTTATTTAAAAACAAAGCAACAAGAAAAAGGAAAAAAAACAACCTCAAACCCTTAAGAAGGTTGACACACCGTCCATCCTTGGGAAGAGACACCCGGTTCACACAAGTTCCACCTTTGGCAAGAACTGTGGCATTATAAAAACAAAGGCTTATTGCTCACGCGTAACCAAACAAGAAGCTATGAAAGAAAATTAAGAAGCTATAAAATAGAAAAGAAATGCGTAAAATAAAGTAAAGTGCGTGGGATGGAATGAATATGTACAATAGGGGAATTAGATGAATATACATAAGGGATGAATATTTACACTGGATAGTTATCTTATACATACCAAAAAGGGAAATAACATAAAGAAAAAGAAACAAGAAGTTGTTTTCATTATACAATCCGATGTAGCCCAAAACAAAATGCATGTAGGGCCACTCCCCCAACTAAAAGAAAGCATTGTCCTCAATGCTATAGAGAAAAAATAGTGCGAAAAATATGGGAGAGAGAGAGTAAAGAAAACTCCTTATTGGCCCTCGGCCTGCTGAGGTCCCTGGTGCTCTGTCTGAGATGAGGTAGGAACTGCCTGAGATGAGGAACCTGTAGGAGCTGGATCTGGTATAGCTTGTGATGGAGGTCCGGTGGGCTGAGCCTCTTAACTCTGAGTCGGAGTGTGCTCTGTGGGGGGTCTGCTAGTACAAGCCTGATGTTCTAGGCACGTGGCATGACCTTACTCTTCTTCAGTGGCCTCATCGGCTCCTCCTCCTGCACTGACTGAGGCAATGGATGTTGCTCTGGCTGGGCCTCTGTGGGGTCGGCTAAGAGCATCTCCAAAGGAATGTGATCGCCTAATAGCTTGTCGACCTCCTTTCTCAGCTTCGCCACCTCCTCCTTTAACGCCCTAGTCTTCCTCAACTTCTTTGTTTCTTTGGCTAGCTTTGCTAATGCACTCTCATGTGCACCCACCGCGTCTAGGATTTTCTTCTGATTCTCCAAAATTTCTTTCAGAGTGTCCTCAATGGACTACGGGACCTGTGGTGGGGGAGGAGTAACTGGGGCTGCCACGGCTGTAGAAATTGCAGTCAACTTTGTAGTAGTTGACTGCATTCAGTTGGTGAGGCTAGTGAGAGTCATGTTCAGTCGTTGAGCAGTCATGGGATAGGCTCTGGTGGAGGGGATGTCAGTAGCTGTGGAGGAAGATGGTCCTGGAGCCTCCTCTGGAATGGAAGGCTGGGGCAGTGAGGGTTCCGTCACCACCACTGACTCTTCAGACTGGCTAGTGGAGGCAACTGACGTTCACTTTGATTTTTTTTTTGGTTATCCTCATCTTTCAAGTCATACTAGGAGAAAGGTGCTTTGGTCTTGACTTTGGTGTCAAGGCGCTTCATAGTCACTTCCTGGTCTTTACATTACATGGTCAGGTAATGAGGAAAAGGGTAAGAAGTATCACCTGTGCTGACCACCCGGCTAATGACCTCGGACATCACATTCCCCACATTGATGGGGTATCCGGCCATAATGGATGCTACTAATACAGCTCTACTGAGAGGGAGGGTCTGGTCATGATGTGTCGGGTCTAGCCTGCTACATACAAAAGTCTCCCATCCTTTAGCCTCGAAGTTGAGGGTCCTCATGGTGATAGTCTTTCCAGCCGTTAACCACTCCGGGGTATCTCCGGGCTTGGCCAAGTGCAAAGTCAACCAATTTCTTACAGCATCCTTTTCGGCAAGTTTTTCCCGGTATAGTCAATCGTCCACCTCATCCATCTCCAAATAGTCATTTAGTGAACGTCCGTCAAAAGGCACAGTGAGATTGCGAACTTTGGATGCCTTTGAGTCCTTTTCCAGAAAAAGCAAATTGGTGTAAAATTCCTTCACTATATGCTTATTGGCCTCCAAAAGATGCTCAGTGAAATAAGACCATCCTTTCCTATCTCGAAATTGCTGCCTCACATTGGGGTTGTATTTGGATAAATATTTCATTGAGAAGGTGCGCTCCGGGATAAGAGACTGTGCAGTCCACAACTCCCTGAATTTGTGGAAGGCCTTTTCACTGAAAAAATGATCCTTCCACACATCCGGATTCCGAGTGCGCTCTACCCCTTCAACCACCGGCGCCTTCCCTTTGCTGGCACTTGAATGCTCCCCAGATAAGGAAGTTGTAGGGAAAGTTGAGTATGAGTGTGTACTGGAGGCTAATTTGGCCGGAGACACTGCTCGTGCTTGGGCCGGAAGAGATAAGACCGGGTCCATTGGGGATGACTATGATGAGGCCTCCTCTGACGGAGCATATTCACTTCCTGATGGTGAAGGAGGAGAGTCTGTAACCCGACTGGGCCGTCATGATGACGGAGGCAATGTAACTTTTGAAGGTTGCCTTGGTGCCCCCGGGCCTCTCCCCCTCTGAGTTTCTCCTCTACCCGTGTTTTTGCGACCTCCTCCACGAGATAGCATTGTATGCAAAGTACACATAAGTGGACATGGTTAGTTTCCTTAACATTGATGTGCAGACACTGGAGTCTAAGCATAATGTAATGAGGCAAGACATACTGAACTGACTTCACGGAACGCGAAAAGTTGACCGCGGCCACGAAAGTCTAATCATGATTGAGAAATACACACTGGAAATGACTTCGCGGACCGCAAAAAATCGACCGTGGCCGCGAAGTTAGATCCTGTGTGGTATGATTTCTGGACAGCAGGGACCGCGGTCCGCGAAACATCACATTGAACTTTTGCAAAATGAATCACCGCGGTCCGTGAAAAATGGACCGCGGACCGCAAAAATGTCTATTTACCTAGGATTCCCAGAACTTTCAATTTCTACGCTAAAGTGTTCATTGAGATATGTCCTACATACGTAATCAGTGCAATTGCATTCCAAAGGACTATTATGAACCTATTTGGGCTAACCCTAACATTTACAAGCCTAGAAAGATAAAATAATAATGAAAAAGAAAATGAAAACTAAAGAAAATAAAGAAATTAAGAAGTTAATGAAGCATAAATATACTTACTAGATGTTTGGATGAAAGTATGGATGCAAGCAATGATTTTCAGAGGATGCTAAAGTGAGACACAGTCGAAAGTGGCTTAGGCTTAGCTACAGTGTGAAAAGTGTGAAATGAAACCCTAAAGTCCTATTTATAGGAGGATCTGGGGACCACCCCACTTACCTACCGCGGACCGCGAAAAATCAACTGCGGTCCGCGGTCATTTAATGGCATAAGGCTTACAAGGCAGAAGGGCTTCGCGGACCGCGAAAAGTCGACCGCGGCCGCGAAGTCCATTTCCAGAACACTGTGATTGCATCATATTGACTTCACGGACCGTGAAAAGTCGACCGTGTCCGCGAAGTCAATTTCCAGTGAGCTTTTGATTTTGTACTCAGCCGAATTCCTGTGTCAAAATCATCCTACACATCCAAAAACTAGTTAATGTAAAAGTGGAACCTATTTTACCAAGAAAAACAAAGACAATGAAAGTAAAGACACATGGTTTGCCTCCCAAGAAGCGCCTGATTTAACGTCGCGGCACGACACATTTTATAGGAATCATTGGAGATGAATAAGTGCCACGACGTGGCTGTCATCAACTTTGCCAAGATAGTGTTTTACCCGGTGACCATTCACTATGAATACTTCACCACTTTTTTTCTTGAGGTCAAGAGCCCCAAATGGATTGACAAATACCACTTCAAAAGGCCCACTCCACTTTGACTTTAGCTTCCCAAGAAATAACCTCAACTGAGAATTGAACAATAAGACCAAGTCACCAACTTTGAACTCTTTTCCTCGAGCATATTTGTCATGTAGGTACTTCATTTTGTCCTTATACACGGACGAACTAGAGTACGCATGGAATCTAAACTCATCCAACTCATTCAATTGCTCCACTCTAAGATTTGAAGCTACATCCCATTCCAAGTTCAGCTTTTTCAAGGCCCACATAGCCTTGTGCTCCAATTCCACCGGAAGGTGGCATGCTTTTCCAAAGATCAAGCGATATGGGGACATCCCAATTGGGGTCTTGTAGGCGATCCGGTGAGCCCAAAGAGCATCATCTAATTTCTTAGCCCAGTCAGTCCTATTGGCATTGACCGTTTTGGATAATATGCTCTTTATCTCCCTGTTAGACACTTCAACTTGGCCACTAGCCTGAGGGTGGTACGGGGTAGTGACTTTGTGGTTGACCCCATACTTAGAAAGCAAGGAGTCAAAGGCCTTGTTGCAAAAATGTGACCCCCCGTCACTGATGATGGCTCGTGGAGTGCCAAACCTAGTAAAGATATTCTTCTTGAGAAAGGCTATCACACTCCGCGCCTCATTGTTTGGTAAGGCTATGGCCTCCACCCATTTTGACACATAATCAACCGCGACCAAGATGTACGTGTTCCCACATGAACTCACGAATGGCCCCATGAAGTCAATGCCCCAAACATCAAAGATATCTACCTCGAGAATTGAGTTTAAAGGCATCTCATCCTTTTTGGAAATTCCCCCGGCTCTTTGGCATTCATCACACCTCTTCACTAGGGTACTAGCATCCTTATACAAAGTGGGCCAAAAGAACCCACAACTAAGCACTTTAGAAGCATTTCTCACCCCTCCGTGATGACCACCATATGGCGAGGAGTGGCAAGACTTAAGGATGGCTAGTTGCTCTTCCTCCAGTACATATCACCGGATTACCCCATCGGTGCAAATCTTGAATAAATAAGGCTCATCCCAATAGAAATCCAAGTTATCCCTTCGAAGCTTCTTCCTTTGGTTAGAAGAGAGCTCACAAGGGACATTTCTGGTGACTAGGAAATTAGCAATATGTGCAAACCATGGCATTTCTCTCATGGACATTGAAAGGATTTGTTCATCCGGGAAACTATCATTGATCTCAAGTCCGTCACAAGGACATCCTTGCTCCTCCAACCGGGATAAATGATCGGCAACTTGATTTTCACTTCCTCTTCGGTCCACTATCTCTAGATCAAACTCTTGTAACAACAAAACCCATCTCATCAGTCTTGCCTTGGAATCCTTTTTGGTCATGAGGTATCAGAGTGCTGCATGGTCTGTGTGAACCATGACTTTGGCACCCATCAAATAAGCTCGAAATTTTTCCATGGCAAAGACTATAGCTAGAAGCTCCTTCTCCGTGACTGTGTAGTTCATTTGAGCAGAGTTCATGGTATTGCTGGCATAGTAGATTGGATGAAACACTTTATTCACCCTTTGCCCAAGCACAACACCCACAGCAACATCACTTGCATCACACATACGCTCAAATGGGGCACTCCAATCCGGTACCGTGATGATGGGAGTGGTAGTGAGATTGTGTTGTAAGAGTTAAAAAGCTTGCATACACTACTCATCAAAATTGAATTTGGCATCCTTCTCTAACATCTTGCATAATGGATTCACCACCTTAGAGAAATCTTTGATAAACCGCCGGTAAAAACCGGCTTGGCCAAGAAAGCTCCGGACTCTTCTCACTGAAATAGGTGGTGGCAATTTTGAAATAACCTCGATCTTTTCCTTATCAACCTCAATGCCATTCTTTGAAATCTTATGGCCCAAAACAATTCCTTCCTCCACCATAAAGTGGCATTTTTCCCAATTCAAGACCAAATTTGTTTCTTCACATCGAGCAAGGACTTTATCAAGATGACTCAAGCATCCGTCGAAAGAATCCCCGATGACATTGAAGTCGTCCATAAATACTTCTAGAAAGTCTTCCACCATGTCGGTGAAGATTTCCATCATACATCTTTGGAAAGTAGTTGGGGCATTACAAAGTCCGAATGGCGTTCGAGCAAAGGCAAAAGTGCCATATGGGCAAGTGAAGGTGGTCTTCTCTTGATCCTCCGGGGCTATCAAAATTTGATTATATCCAGAATACCCGTCAAGAAAGCAATAATAGGCTCGACCTGTAAGCCTATCCAACATCTGATCCAAGAATGGTAAAGGAAAATGGTCTTTGCGGGTCACCATGTTGAGTTTGCGGTAGTCCATGCACCCCCTCCATCCGGTAACCGTTCTTGTAGGAATGAGCTCATTCTTATCATTTTTTACCACTGTCATTCCACCCTTTTTCGAAATGCATTGGACTGGAGAAAGCACTACCCGAAATTGGATAGACCACACCCGCATCAAGCCATTTTATGATATCTTTTTTCACCACATCTTGCATAGCTTCATTGAGTCTTCTTTGATGTTCAACAGAGGGTTTGGCTCCATCCTCCAATATAATCTTGTGCATGCAAAAGGCGGGGCTAATAGCCCGAATATCAGCCAAAGTCCAACCAATTACTTTCTTCCTCCTCCTTTGCACTTTTAAAGTTGAGTCAACCTGCAATTGGGTTAGGCAAGAGGAAAGAATAACTGGTAAAGTACAAGAGGGACCAAAGTATTCATACCTGAGGTGGGACGAAAGTGGCTTCAACTCCAGATTCGGAGGTTCTTCGATGGATGGCTTTATTGG
Organism: Nicotiana paniculata; assembly: GCA_005239505.1. NCBI lineage: Eukaryota > Viridiplantae > Streptophyta > Magnoliopsida > Solanales > Solanaceae > Nicotiana > Nicotiana paniculata. The sequence goes on along the minus strand of MDKI01167160.1, from coordinate 11,146 downwards.
TTGGGTCTTCCTGTTCTCCAAGTCCAATGACAATTTTCTGGGAGCATAGGAATAAGACCCCATGCCTTGAAGGGCATGGGATATCTCAAGTACACCATACACCACTGAGTCCTCGTGATTCAACAAGGCTAATTCCACAGGATCATCAACACAAATCATAACACTAGCATCATCAATAATAACCTCGGACACAAGGTCCATAAAAGAGCACACTTCGATGTTGTTGGGCTGCTTCATAGATTTGCACATGTGGAAGACCACTTTCTCACCACCAACTCTGAATGTAAGTTTCCCAGCTTCAACATTGACCAAGGCCTTCACGATGGCAAGGAAAGGCCTCCCCAAGATAATAGGGACCTCAAAATCAACCTCACAGTCGAGGATAACAAAATCTGCTGGCAATATGAACTTGTCCACTCTCACTAAGACATCATTAATAATACTTAGGGGCCTCTTCATTGATCGATCCACCATTTGCAATCGCATAGAGGTCGCCCTAGGTTGTCCGATCCCCAAGGTCTTGAACATAGAATATGGCATCAAATTTATGCTTGCCCCAAGATCACATAGGGCTTTTGCAAAGTCAACACTCCCAATTGTGCAAGGAATAGTAAAGGCACCCAGATCTTCAAGTTTTGGTGCCATGGAGTGAACAATAGCACTCACTTGGTGAGTCATCTTAATGGTCTCACATTCCATGGATCGTTTTATTGTCACCAAGTCCTTCATGAACTTAGCGTAGCCTGGCATTTGCTCCAAGGCCTCAAGCAAATGAACATTTATGGTGAGAATCTTCATCATATCAAAGAACTTTTTAAACTGGGTCTCTTGCTTCTGTTTTGACAATCTCTGAGGATAGGGAGGAGGTGGCCTAGGAAATGGCGACTTTGGGGCCACCGTCTCCGGCATATCGATTATGTGTTCCCTAGACGGTTTCACATTTCTATCCAAGTCCTCTCCATTGTCATGAATGTCAATTCTTACCTCACCTTCACTTGGCTCATCCAATGCTTGCTCCACATCAGCTGGTAGCTCATCTTGGGGTACAACTTCATCATCATCAACAACTTTATTTTTCCCTGAAGTACTTGCCTCCACACCTTTTCCACTCCGAGTGGTTACCGCCATAGCATGACCGGTGTTGTTGTTGTTCCCACCCTTGGGGTTCACCACCGTATCACTTGGTAGTGCACCCTTCGGGTGTGTGTTTAAGGCTTGTGAAATCTGGCCCATTTGTACTTCAAGATTTCGGATTGAAGTAGTGTGAGAGGATATCTGGGCATCGGATTCTGCATTCCTCTCCATCATGTGTTTGAACATGTTTTCTATCCGACCCATTTCCGAGCTTGAAGAACTTTTCCCATGAGATTGATATGGAGGGGGGTTGCTTGGTTGTTGGTACATCGGGGGCCGTTGAAAACCCGACCCTCGATTACCTTCACCTGCCCAATTGTTGTTGTTGTTCCTTCCATTCCAACTCCCTTCATTGATGTTCCCCCATTGTCGGTCATTATTGTTGTTCCATTGACGATCATTGGTATTGCTCCAATTTCTAGCATTGTTATTGTTCCAGTTTCGTGGCCTTTGGTTCCCCCAATTTTGTGTATTACCTTGCCCTTGGTAGTTGTTTGCATACATAACATCCTCATATTTATCATTGTAAATTTAATCTTGTTCGTGACCACTTGGCCCTTGATCACCTTGACCACCATGGTTTTGCCTAACATTCCCCCGAGGTCTCCTTTGGTTTCCTTGCATATGAACTCCTTCCATAGCATTTACTTTCTTAGGCCCTTGCAAATGTTGGAGTTGGGCTTTAGCAAGTTGGTTCATGGTTGTTGTAAGCTCGACAATTGCTTGCCCTTGTTCTTGGAGTTCATTGTGTAGACTATTCACACCGGTTTCCCCTTGAGGAACATTTGCTCAACTTTGCCAAGCCGAAGAAGTGTCGGCCATTTCATCAAGAATCTCACATGCCTCCGGGTATGTCAACTTCATAAAATTACCCCCGGCCTATTGGTTGACCACACATTGATTTACCTTGTTGATTCCTCGGTAGAATGAGTGTTGTATCATAGCCTCGGTCATGTCATTGTTAGGGAATTCCTTGACCATGGTTCTATAGAGTTACCATATTTCATGTACGGGCTCGTTTGGCTCTTGTTTGAATGCCAAAATCTCATCTCGAAGGGCTGCCATGTGGCTTGGGGAGAAAAATTTTGCAATAAATTTATCCGCAAGCTCGTCCCAAGTGGATATAGAATGGTTTGGGAGATGCTAAAGCCAATCCAATGCTCTTCTCCTAAGTGAGAACGGGAACAACCGTAACCTTAATGCATCCTCAGACACATTAGATTTCTTACTCCCCCAACATGTATCAACAAAGCCTTTGAGATGCTTATAGGAATTCTGGTGGGCGGCTCCGGTGAAGTATCCTCTTTGCTCTAGGAGAGTGAGCATAACATTTGTGGTTTGGAATTTCCCTGCTCGAATCCTTGGCGGGACTATTGCACTAGAATACCCCTCATTTGGAAGGACTCGAGGAGCAGCTCTAGGGGATGGAGGTGGGGGAGGGTCTGGAACATCATCTTGAACACTGGCTTGTCGGCCTCTTCTTTGTGGAGGAATTTGATTGATTTCATCTTATTGATTGTCATAAACCTCCTCCCCCGGAATCATATTTCCTAGCGAATCGGCCATTGCACCTAAGTACACAAAACAAGGAATTTAAAAAAATATAAGGAAGGAAAAACACAGTACACTTTTAGTCACAAATATAATCACACCGTTAAAGCTCCCCGGTAACGGCGCCAAAAAGTGACAACGCCTCACCCATCTACTATATAAGTATGAAGGCAAAGGTCGTGTAGTTTTTACCCAAATGGTCAGGATCGAATCCACAGGGAGCCTATAAATGGGAGTGAGTGTATAAGTGATCTAGAAGGGTCGAGTGTTTCTAATTGCACTTCCAAACATTGGTTGATGATAAACTATACTAAATGTATTCTATTGTTTGTAAGCTAAGTAAGGACTAACTTTGTTTTGTTTTTTTTGTTGTTGTTTTCTGATATTGATAAAGGCACTAGGGTCGTGACTGTGGCCTAGGTGGATACACAAATGGATTAAATTCTAATATCGGGGAATTTTCTCGGGATATGGCTATAACCAAAGCACGAAGGTGCTCACTCTATACCTCTCGGTAGTTTGAGTGATTATACCCTAATTGCCTCTCTCGAGATCAATTGGTTGCCTAATAAACAAGCAATATAGGCTTAGGTAGGGTATTACTCTCTCGAGGTTTAACCCGTTAGCTAGGGCTCAAGTAGGGTTTTACTATTTCTGGGATTAACCCCTTTTGATTAAAACAACCGATCTCTTGATAATGCCCTAATCCTATTAGGCTAATTTCTAGACTCAGGTCTTCTTTATCAAGAAAGACCCAAGTCATGAAAAGGTTAATTAGTATTTGCAACCACTAATTATAGCAATAAAAACCTTGAAATAACCTAAATAGCCAACACCCATTAATTTCCCGACCTTAATTTCAAAACCCCATTACAACCCACACTAGGGTTCAACCACAACCCTAGCTAATGGGTCTAGCTACTCATAATCAAAGATGAGAACAATGATAGAGAAGAAGAATAACCTATTAATTGATTCCTAACAATGAAATTGAAGTTTTCAATGTTAAAAATGCAAGAATAAAGCTAAAGAAATAAAAATCCTAAAATATTCACGAGCTCTCTACTCTGAAAATCAGTTGATATGTTCCATCCCACTAATAAATTACAAACATAGTCTATTTATAGTCTGCCAAACTTTCGGAAAAAAATACCCCTGAAGGACCACCGCGAACCGCAAAAACACAACCGCGATCCGCGAAAATGTTAGGACCTCACTGGAACGCCACCGCAGACCGCGAAACTTCGACCGCGGCCGCGGTGGGAACTTGCAGTTATTGGGTCTCACTGGAACTCCACCGCGGTCCGCGAAAACACGACCGTGCCCGCTGTGGATGATGGATTGAATTTCTGACTCACTGGAAATGCACCACGATCCACGAAAACACGACCGCGGCCGCGGTGGCTGATGGCTTGAATTTCTGACTCACTGGAAATGCACTGCGGGCCGCGAAAACACGACTGCGACCGCGGTGGCCTTGTTGTCTTGAGAAGCTTTATTTGGTTTGCTCCTTGTGCCGGATTCACTCCTATTTTGAGCATATTTTAGACTGAATGCCTTCATTTCTGGTTCAATCCTGCAACAGGCACAACGTATAAGCTTTCGGGGCTATTTTTTGTAAAATTGTATCCAAAATTCACGTATAAAGGAATGGAAAACGGGGCAAAAAGCCAAGTTATCAAGGTACCGCTTCAATTCTTCCAATGCCTGTTGGCATTCCGAGGCCCAAGAAAAATTGTTCTTCTTTTTTAGCAGCGAGAAGAACCTATGGATTCAATCTGAAGACCTCGAGATGAACCGACCTAAGGCGGCTATTCGCCCTGTCAACCTTTGTATGGACATAACGCTTTCCAAGACTGTGATATCTTCGATCACCTTTGTTTTATCGGGGTTGATTTCAATTCCCCAATTCGACACCATAAAGCCGGGGAACTTGCCTGAACCGACCCGGAAGGCACATTTCTCGGGGTTGAGCTTCATATTGTATTTTCTCAATATGTTGAAGGTTTCCTGCAAATGTGTTAAATGATCCTCTGCACGCAGGGACGTAACTAGCATATCATCAATGTATACCTCTATTAATTTACCTATTTTTTCTTCGAACATTTTGTTCACTAGGCGTTGGTAAGTAGCACCAGCATTTTTAAGTCCAAAAGGCATTACGTTATAACAATATGTGCCATATTTAGTGATGAATGAAGTCTTTTCCTGATCCTCCGGGTTCAGTTGAATTTGATTGTACCCGAAGTAGGTGTCGAGAAAACTAAGGGTCTCGTGGCCGGCCATGGCATCGATCATACAATCAATATTCGGAAGAGAAAAAGAGTCTTTAGGACGTGCTTTGTTTAAATCTTTATAATCTATGCACATCCTAAGTTTGTTCCCCTTTTTAGGGAAAACAACTACGTTTGCTAAACATTCAGGATATTTTACTTCCCAAATGGATCCTATTTTGAGAAGTTTAGTTATCTCGTCCTTGATGAATGCATGTTTTACCTCGGACTGGGGACTTCTTTTTTGTTTTACCGGTTTGAACTTTGGGTCCAGACTCAATCGATTTGTTATCTCCGGTGGGATCCCTGTCATATCTAAGTGGGACCAAGCAACAATCCATATTATCAATAAGAAATTTAATGATTTTCTTCCTGAGTTCAGGGGTTAACGTTGTATCCAAGTATACCTTTCGTTCGGGCAGGTACTCGATCAATATAACTTGTTCCAGCTCTTCGATTTTTGATTTGGTAGCCGTCGGAATCTTCGGGAATAAATAAGGATTGAGGGATCCAGTATTCGTCGTCCTCTTCTTCCATTCCTTGATTTTTCGATTGAGTGGAGGATGGTGGTTGTGGTTGCTATTTGGCCTCCTATTTTCCTTTGACCTCTGATCCCTTTTGTTGTCGAGAGTGCCGATATCGGTTTCACCTCATCGACCGCGAACATTTCTTTTGCAGCATATTGCTCCCCATATACCGTTTTCACCCCGTCCGGCGTTGGAAATTTCAACATTTGGTGGAAAGACGAAGGGAATGCCCTCATGTTGTGAATCCAAGGCCTTCTGAACAGGGTATTGTACCTCATGTCGCCCTCAATTATATAGAATTTGGTTTCTTGTATAGTTCCAGCTACGTCCACCGGTAAAATGATTTTACCTTTAGTTGTTTCACTGGCCATGTTGAAACCATTCAGGACCCGAGTTGCAGGTATGATTTGATCTTGCAGGCCGAACTGCTCTACAACCCTCGATCAAATTATATTTTCTGACCTCCCTGGATCAATTAACACACGCTTAACCTGAATTTTATTCATAAGGATAGAAATTACCAGAGCATCATTATGGGGTTGGGAGATTCCTTCTGCTTCCTCATCGTTGAATGATATGATACCTTCTGGAACATAATCTCGAGTCCATTTTTCCCTTGTAATGGATAATTTGGTGCGTCTGAAAATGGGCTCTTGTGGAACATCGACCCTACCGACGATCATATGGATCACATGTTGTGGCTCTTCTTGTTCGTCTTTCCTGTTGGCGTCCCTTTCTCTGAAATGGTTTTTGGATCGATCGCTTAGGAAATCTTGAAGATGACCCTCATTGAATAGACGGGATATCTCCTCCCTCAGTTGTCTACAGTCTTCAATTCTGTGGCCATGCGTGCCATGATACTTGCACATTAGATTGGGGTTTCTCTGGGAAGGATCAGTTTGTATAGGTCTGAGCTATCTAGTATATTTGATTCTCCTAATTGCCGATACAATACCTGACGCGTCGATATTGAAGTTGTACTCCGATAATCGCGGTGCCTCTGTGGGATCAGCATGTTTATCGAAACCATTTTTGCTCATGAGTCCCTGAGAACTCTGTCCTCGATCGCCCCTTTGATCGTTTCAGATGGGATTGTGTCCGTGGCTGCCGTTTCTGCGATCTGCGTTGTACGGCTGATATCGGTCTCTGTTCGACCGAGATTCCCTATCGATATCCCTCTGGTTTTTGCCTATGAAACTGGAGGGGGTTCCCAATTGGTCATCCTCGACTCTGATCTTCGACTGGTACCAATTATGTACATCGGCCCAAGTTACCATCGGATGTTCAATTAGATTATGCTTCAGTTGACGTTATGATATCGAACTCCGTTCGTTCAACCCCTGGGCTTGAACAGGCCAATCGTCTGTGACTGGTGGTAATTCCATGCGTTCCATTTGGAATCGAGACACAAACTCCCTCAGTATTTCCTTATCCTTTCGTTTTACTTTGAAAAGGTCTGATTTCCTCGTCGCATCCTTTATTGCCCCGACATGTGCCTTTACGAAAGAATCGACAAGCATGGCGAATGAGTCGATGAAATTTGGCGGTAGATTGTGGTACCAGATCATTGCTCCATTCGATAGAGTTTCCCCAAATTTCTTCAGTAGACCAGACTCGATCTCATCATCTTCCAAATCATTTCCTTTGATGGTGCAAGTATAGAAGGTGACATGCTCATTGGGATCGGTGGTCCCATTGTACTTAGGGATTTTGGGGGAAACAACTTCTGCACAAACTTCTTTGAGTCCATTCCTTTTAAAATCGGCAGTGCCCCCGGTATTTGGTCAACCCGGGAGTTGTACGTTTCTATCTTCTTATCATTTGCCTCAATTTTCTTTTCTCCTAATTCAATTCATTTGGTGAGCTCCTCGAGCATTCTCATAATGGTGGGGTCAGTCCCTGATTCATTGGCGTTTGAACTTTCTGGCACTGGTTCGGTTTGGCGGGCGACTTCCGGTTCGACCCCACTCGGCGTTCGATGATGGTTTTGTAACTGTGTAATAGCGGCTTGTTGAGCCTGTAACATCTCGAATATTACTTGGAGGTTGACTCCTCCATCTCCTCTACACTGTGTACCTCGACCACCAGATCGGCCTTCTGTGTGTACGCTCTCTTCGGCATCTGTGTCCAAATTTGCATTCAAGGCGATATGCGAAGTGACGTCGATTGGGTTGGAAATTGGTGCTCCCTCGAGATCAACCTGAGACACCTCGACCCCTGGAGCAGCTACATTATCGTTTTCCCTGTGAAATCTGAGGCCATTGTCACCATGTGTAGGTGTTGTTTGTGAGTTTGACATGTTTGATCCTGAAAATAAAAGTTCTTACAAAAACAAGCGTAAAATAGTGTGTGTTATCGGAATCAGTATTGAACAATCACTATTATCCTTAGTCCCACGGCGGGCGCCAAACTGTTTACCCTAAAATTTGGATAACAATTAAACTTATATTGTGATTTTAAGGGTACATGATTTCACTCAATACTGATTGATAAATATGAAAGTAAATGATAGAATTGAATTATAAATAAACCGTATACGAAATAAAGCTCCAGCCCTCGAGTCAAGACACTCTCGAGCTGGGAAGTGCAAGAAACAATAAAAATGGAACAATCTGATGAACAATAATGTAAATGAGAAAGAAAGAGTTGATTTGCTATAATTTCTGTGAATGATGATGCCTGACAAATGGTTAGAACTCATCTTTATATTGCAGATGAATTTTACTTATGGTATAATTCTAATTACAGTAGAAAATTATATTATTAGCTAATTAACCGCTTCTGATTTGATTCCTTCCAAAATTTGCACCATGATCCTCAACTAATCACGGATATCCCGCTCTTCCATTACTGAGTCATTTCCGACATTACTCGGAGTCTGTCTCCCTTGGATTTGATTAACACCAACCTCGATCTCGAAAGAAACTTCGATCTCGAACTCAATATCTTAGCTCCATGATTTGGCCGAAACTGGCCTTTGATACCACGTACCAGTCTCGATCAAATAGTAAAATCGGATAGCCTCGATTTCAACCGCTACACTTCCATATCTCCAGATTAGCTATTTTTACTTCACAAATTCACTACTACAAAATACAAATTAGCTACATATGTTACCTATATTAAAATTTAAATCCTCAATTGGACTAACTTCTCCTTCTTGGAATCACAAGATAGTAATAAATGATACTCCACTGTAATTTGAATTTGATGGTTTCATTTTGGACATGTGATAAATAAAATTATTAGTACTTGAAAAGTAGATTCCCTTGACAACGTATCTTGGTAAGTACAAAGGCAAAGATCTGTTCCCTTTCCCTCCCCTGTCCCCTCAAAAAAAAGAAAATGTACTTACTTATAACTACACCTATTATTCTAACTTCTAACTTTTTTTTATAGTAATATAACTTTTTAGTCGGTTCATTTCGTGTAAATGAACACATTAGTAGGCGTTTGGTCATGCATTCCAATTTTTTTTTTTTGGAATATAAAATTTCAATTGAAGATAAAAATTGTGTTTGGTTATAATATTTAAAACATATTTGGATACCTTTTTTTTCAAAATCATGAAACATAATTATAGCCCACAACTTATAAAATATATCAAAACCACCCCAACTGTTATCATATTCTACTTTACTGTAATACATAGAAGATGCAAAATCAATACCATATTTTCTAATTCAACTAATATACAGATAAAGAATTTAAGCCAAAAACAACATAAACATGAACAAGTTCTTCTTTAATATTGGGGTACATCAAGAATTCAATAAAATCTACTTATTTTAAAAGATTAAATAAAAATAAAAGATGGATTAATTGGCTTGGCTTCCCTCTTGGCTTCCCACTCACTCACAAGTTATTCTGCAATAATTGTAGGTTAAATTATTTGCTGGGGGTCATTGTATAAATTATAAAAGTATAGGATAAATTTTGTAAAATAAAAATTAGTGAAAATGCATTTTCAATTGAAAAATTGGTAAGAACTAATTTTTCAAATTTGAAAATATATTTTCGAGTGAAATTGAAAAAAAAAAGGTTAAATTTGATAAACAAACATTGTTTTCAAAATTCTTTTTGAAAAAAAGTGAAAATTTCTTATGTCCAAACGGGCTCCTAGAATCCTGATCTAGTGATCTCTTCGTAACTTCTAATGGTCTTTCTGACAAGGAAAAGATTTGATCATTGAGTTCAATTCTACGTATGAACTAGTGCTACCATTTGTTTGCTCTCTGGCCTTACTAATATGAGTTCTCTTAGATTATTAATCACTAAAACAAACTCCCTCCGTTTTATAATAGTGATTATTTTATTTTTTTATTTTGGTCCAAGATAACTGTTTATTTACATAATCAATAAGGAATTAATTTTATTTTTTTAAAATTTACCTTTATTTACATATTCTGATGTGTCAATGTAACAATTAATTAAGGTTAATTTAGTAAATACATCTTTTTTCTCTAGAAGTTCGTATTTCTTTAATAAGTGTGTCAAAGGTAAACTGGTCACTTATTGTAGACGTAGATGTCTCTCTTTTATGTGTCCTTTACATCTGTCGGCTTCATAGATATTCTCCTGAAGTTTGTGAACACTCTCACCAGTCATAGAGTACACCTTCCCGTCTATAATAAGTGATCAATTTACCTTTTTATTTTCGTCCAAAATATCAATTTATATAATCAAGAAAAAATTAATTTAATTTTTTCAAAATTTGCCCTTATTTACATATTTCAATGTGTCAATATAAAAATTAATTAAGGTTAATTTAATAAATACATATGTTTTTCTCTAGGAGTTCGTATTTCCTTAATGGGTGTGCCAAAGGTAAAATGGTCACTTATTGTGGACTGGATAGAGTATATATTAATTCTGCAAATTCTCTTATTCAGGCAAATATAAGTACATTTACTATACTAGTCTCTTGCTACGCACGTTGCACGTGTATCCAATCTCTTTGAAGTCAAATTTTTTAGAGATCACGTAACTATTGTATTCAAAATTATGTTTGAGTTGTATATATATTAAAAATATGTGTAAGCTCTTGTAAATAATAATTGTTGATCTTGTAGGTCACATAAGTTCTCCATCATCAGTAGAGATATTCAACAAAAAATATTGACGTAGACAAAAATTTGTAATAATTTTTTAGATACATCTCCGGTTGTATAAGAAGTTTATTATTTGGGGGGTTTGGTTTATAGAACCCTCTTTGGTTTTCGATAAATAATTTTTGGCTTTGTTCATATTTTTATGCGAAAGAAGATAAGAGAAGGAGAATTAATATGCACAAAGCAATAAACATAAATTAAGAGAGGAACAATAAAATAAGAAAAACGTACCAATAGTATAAGTTTGAAATTGTTGCCCGTTGGTTTTTCTTAAATCTTATTTGGACATTATTTGGAATAGTAAAATTTTAATGATTTTGAAGTCCTAAATAGTAAGACTTAATTCGTATGTAGTTTAAATAAGAAAAAAAATTAATAATTAATAGTTTAATTAATTTTAAAGTATTAAATATTAAAAAAATAATTATCTTATCTGGTGTGAAATTAATTTTTAAAAGGGTAAAAAAAAAATTATACGTGCTTTGCGTGTGTACTGTCATGGGCGGCTTTCCAACCATGCCCCATGACCCCTTGGACGCGCCCCGTGGCG